>VZTU01023012.1:39472-90249 GCA_013400835.1 Zapornia atra
GTTTTAGCAGAGTCTGGGCCCTGCCTGGGGAGTGGAGGAGGCGGCGCGGCTTGTGATGGAGCGGGTCATGGTAACGCTGCCTGGGGAAGGAGAGACAGAGGGGGTCGGTTGGAGGAGCCTTATTTTGGGGGGAGACTAACAGGCTTGTTAGTCCTGTCAGCCTGGCTTGTGCTGGGAATCATAGAATCATAGAATGGTCTGGGTTGGAAGCGACCCCAAGGATCATAGAGCTCCAACCCCCCTGCCACAGGCAGGGCCACCAACCCTGCTCTTGGGAGCAGCAGCAGTGTGGCTGTCTGCCATGGGGCAGCGTGAAGCGGTGCCTGTGTCTCTTGAGTGTCACTGTGTGAGCAGGGCTGCGGGGATGGGTTCTGAATCCCATGTGGGTCTTTGTGCAGCATCTTTCTGCTCACCCACCTTTGGAAACAAGCACTTGGGATGGTTGTTGTGCAGAAGGTTCCATGTTCTGCAGCCTCCTCAGGTTGCAGGGGTGCACTTAGTGCTTTGGCAGTAATTTGGGAATAAAGCTCAGGTGCTTGATTTGAGTTACTGCAGTTGGAGCTAGTGCTCCGTTCAACCACTGGTCCCTTGGGAAGGGAGCCTCCTTCCTAAGGGAAGCCTCAGGTTTTGTGTGGTAACAGGGCAACTGCTGTTCCTTAGTTTGGTTTGTGGTTTTGGAGGTTTATATCTCTTGGCCTGCTTTTCTCTTCCTCCTTTTACAAAAGGGCAATGTAAATTAGTTTTTGCACCTGCTTCTCTCCTGATTGTACAGATTAGTTACTGAGGGGGGGGTGTGGTATGTTCTCTGTGTCATAAATTACAGTAGCACACAAAGATGCATCTAAGCAGCTGTGTGGTTTGTAACTTTGGAGCACAAAGTTTTATTTGAGTGTGTGGAATCTCTGCTTTATTCCCTTCTCTTTCTCTTCTGTATGTGTTGGTTAGTTTCGTTGTGTTTCTAAGGAGGTTGGATGTCCTGGACAGGTTCAGCTTCTATAGATTCTGTGAACATAGACACTGGGTAGAAGAGAGATTCAGCCAATGGAAAAAGTGTGGTGTGATCTCAGTTTTTCTTTGAGACAGAAGATGTGATGGCTAGTGACAGGGTGGGTTGTGGACTCTACCTCAGCAGGTGTTTTGCAGCTTTTCAACTTAATGTCTTAAAGAAACTGAAGTAAGCTATTCCTTTTTGCCAGAGGAAAAGAATACATCTACTTTCCAACTCTCTTACAACAGGACTTTCAGTTCAGAGCGCTGAAGAAGGTCCGTATCTTTGATGCTCCAGATGATCTGCCCAAAGAGCGCTCCAGTCTCCTTGCAGTGTCTAACAAATATGGACTGGTCTTTGCTGGTGGAGGAACCAGCCTGCAGGTCTTTCACACTAGAAACCTTCTCATGCAGAACCAGCCAGGAGAAGACCCCAATACAATCGGTAAGGCAGATTTATGTAAGTCTTGTGGTCTTTGCAGACACAGCTTTGTATGAATTGTTTTGATACAGAGCTCTTGGCTTCTCATACAGCCCTCCCCATGCTCTTTTGTGCATTTATATTACTGTGTTTTCTGGTGTGAGAAGGCAGGAACGATATTTGCTATAGCTCTAGCTGAAATGAAGTACAGTTGTCACCAGGATGCTCTGTGCTAGCTCCTGTTCCAGTGTCATTCAGGTCTGGTCACCTGTGTTGAGTGCCGGAGTGGGCATGACTGAGAATGTCCCCCTTCCCTTGCAGCCGGGCTCTGTGCTGTCACACTGTGTGTGCAGCAGGCATGTGTGTGAGTGGGAAGGACAGAGTTCTCCCACTTAATTGGCCACTCTGACTAAGCAGCTGTCCTGCAAAGGAGAAAGTAATTGCTTTTTCACCACCTGAGTGCAAAATACACCCAGGTGCAAAATGGTTCTTGTTCTCCCACTGTCATTAGTAACTGTACCATCCAAGGTATTCATGTGCATACACAAGTAAAACCAAAAATCTGTCTGCTTACCTTTCCTCCAGGTTACTGAGGAAGGACTTTTCCTAGGAATTTGGCAACTCTTGAGACTGTGTGCATAGGGATGAAGGGGTTTGCTGTCGCTCAGCTTTTCCATGTTAGCTTTCACAGCTGCTGTCGGTGGAGCTGGTGACTTTTTCATTCTAATGGTATTGTTTTTACGAGAACAATTCTTGCCATTTAAATTTACCCTTTTCTTTTTTCTTTCTTTCCTTTTGTGTTTTAAGCTGAGAATGTTCAGAGTACCTTAGTTCCCATGAAGTTTCCTGTGCAGCACCTGGCACTGAGCTGTGATAATCTCACGCTCTCTGTCTGTATGATGTCCAGTGAGATTGGTTCCTTCATTGGCTTTTTTGATGTCCGAACATTTTTAAATCAGGTAAAGCTTATGCAAAGTGTGCTATTAAATACTTCTTTTTTTTCCAAGTTACAGCAGGAGGAGAGGCATACCTTGGGTGGGAATTTGTGTGTCTCTGTGGGAGGTGTCTTGTAAAGGATTTGCTCAGTAGACTCAAAATCTGCTGCTTATTTTTATCAGTCATAAATTTATAGGAAAGTCAAAAATGCTTTGGGTTATGACTTTGGGAGAACTTGGTTTTGTGCTCAGCTTCCACTGTCTCATATATTTGTCTTTCCTAAAAGGCCAAGCAGCAGAAACGTGCATTTGCTTATCACAAATTGGCCAAGGACTCGGGAAGCGCAGCAGCCGTCAATGACCTGAAGTGGAACCCTGCTAGTCCTGCCATGGTGGCCATCTGCCTATCCGATGGCAGCATCTCTGTGCTGCAGGTCACAGACTCTGTGAAGGTCTATGCCACGCTGCCTTCCTCTGTAGCTGTTACATCTGGTGAGTGGCAGCCTTGGATAACATGCAGGATGTCGGACGATGAAGCGGATTGATGGGTGTGAAAAGATGGGCTGCTTGTCTGGGGAGGAGGTTCTTAAATTTCTTCACCTAAAAGAAGAATTTAAATTCTTTAAGACTCAGAAATTGTGTTAGAGTGTAACTGCTCATTCCCAGTTGATTGGAGGAGCAACATCTTGTGGGTGTTACCTGTGCCCACCAGTGCTTTGTGCTGCCTCAGGCTTGGCTGTCATTTCCAAGGAAGCATGCAAATAAGAGTTATTCTCTGTTGGTTTTTGATTGTGCAGTCCTGTTTTCTCTGTGACTGGGTGACTCCCTGTTTAATTCAGATTAATTTTTATTTTTTTCCCCAGGGGACAAAATTGTTACGTTAATTTATTGTCCCTGCTTTTGTGGGGTTCCGTAACTCTCCTGCTCCTTAGTGCTAATGAAAGTCTCTTTTTTTCCTTAGTGTGCTGGAGTCCAAAGGGAAAACAACTGGCTGTGGGGAGGCAGAATGGCACCGTGGTGCAGTACCTGCCTGTAAGTATTGTTGCTAGCAAGGCCTCATGTCTGCAACGTGCTTTATTTTCTTTGCAACACAAGCTATGGAATTTGGTTGAGTGGCACGTGGCGTGAGCTGGCTGAGCCCTTCAGCAATACTAAAGTGTCTTAGACCAGTGCTGGGTTTAATTTGAGGTTTGCACCTGCCACAGAAAAAGCCATGATTTCAGAGTGCTATGTGATGATTATTAAAGGGTGGGTGAGCTGCTCTAAACCAGTTATCTGGGATTTCTGTGAAACTTGCTGTTGGCTTTGTTTATTGGCTTTTTCTTTACATTGAAGACTAATTTTATTTGCAGAATCTACAGGAGAAGAAAGTCATCCCTTGTCCTCCCTTTTACGACTCAGACAATCCTGTTAAAGGTACATCTTTTTATTTCTTCTTAACATGTTTTCTCTTTGAAAATATTTTTACTCATTCCTCCCCAGAATGGTTGTAGTTATAGCAGTTGTATACTGCACTGATTATGTAATGACAGTGTGAGTTTTAAGTATTTGGAAATGATTATATGCTTCATTTCTGGCTTGCATAGAAAAATTGCCAGTCTGCCAGAGTACTTGACTGTATCTAGAATGTTTTAAACACACATTTTAAAAGCTATTTTTTTGCTTGCTGATGTGATAGACAGTACTGTCACAAGTAATCTCTCTTGAACATGAAGATTTCTGGGTATAAATCCTGTTCTCATATTTTGTGTGAGTTTCATTTCATTGTTTTGACTGTTCAATAAAATGTCAAGGCAGCGAGTTTAGAGAAGCAGAAACAATTTGGATATGCCAAAATATTATTGTGTTGCCTGTGATGCCATCAAGCAAACCAAATGCTTTTTTTTGGTTTGTTTTTGAGATTTCTGGGATCAAATAGTTTTTCTCCTTAATGAGATTTGATATTCTGTGGACAGATCATTGAAATTCTTTATCTGAATAGTTTAGATGTTAGTGATTCCTTGCTTGTTTTGCTTTTGTGTGCTGTGCACAGCTAAAATCAAGGAAGAAGGAAGTATTGCTCTGAAGTGTTCCTGGGTGAGGTGTTTGTTTCCTTCTCTTTCAGTTCTGGATGTCCTGTGGATTGGCACGTACGTCTTCACTATTGTATATGCAGCAGCTGATGGGACGCTGGAAACGCCTCCAGAAGTGGTGGTAGCTGTACTGCCTGTAAGTGCCAGCAAATCACAGCAACAGAAATGTTAGTTGCTTGGTTTTGGACTTGTTTATTACAGTGGCAAGTTGCTTTGATGAGTCACGTTGGCATCATGTAGAATGTGAGTTGGGTACTGCTGTAAATCGGGGCTGGGTTTGCGGGGGGATTGAGTGGAGGGAGTGGTACCCACCCAAAAACCCATCGGTAACCTGTTCTCTGCAGACAGTGAATCAGGACATGAAGACTTCTAGCCTCTGAAGCAAACACTTGGGAATAAAACCCTACCTGATGTGGAGCTGTGATATATTTTCTTTGTTTAGATTAGGGATGTTTTTAGGCCTGATCATAAGCTTTTACTTAGTATTGGCTTATTTGTTGCTGGGGGCAGGGTTGTAGGATCTAAACTCCCTGGTAACCTATTTTTTTATCTGTTTATCTTTTGGAGGAGGGTTTTGGTTTGTTTGCTTTGTTCTTTGTCTTTGAAGTGGTCTCCTGTTGCCTGATCTCTCTTGAAGCCTGTGGCAATTATTGATGTACCCTTGTAAGGTCATATTTATGGGAGATAACTTGATTTCTGTGTTGGAAGGTAAACTACCAATGTTTGCCTTGCAGAAAAAGGAAGAAAAGCGACCAGAGAAGTTTGTGAATTTCATGGAGCCTTGTTATGGGAGCTGCACGGAGAGGCAACATCATTACTTCCTCAACTATGTTGAGGAATGGTGAGTGGCAGGAATTACAGCAAAGTGTTTCCCTTGTTACAGAGATCTGAGTAGCCAGTTCTTCTCAGTGTATTGTATTCCTCCCTTTTGTAAACTGTATAAATACCTGAATATGGGACAAATGAAATTGTTATTGTGAAAATGCTTTGCCTAAGTACAGCTAATTTTTGCTGGGTGCTTTATTTGTATGCCAATGTACTCATTTGCCTGGTGAGAATATGTATTACTGTTTAAAATCTGTCATAACAATTTCCCTAGATATTATAAGCTATAGGCTGGGTAAAGTGTGACCTTTTGTCTTGTTTACTTGTGTCTCTGTGTGAAGAAGCTGCTCCTAGCTTTTCAAATACCCTCCTTGGTCATTATTTATGATGATACAGCTGCTGTCAGATCACTGGTTGGCAGAGGGTTTCAGCCCCAGTGACTTTTTAAGGAGAAAAAGAAAAATAATCAAAGCATCAAAAGACCCCAGTTCTACAGGAAAAAGTTCTACAGTGATACAACAAATTGTGGCTCCCTCATCTTGGGAGGAAAAATCAGTTTCATCTTGTTATAACTCCATTTCTAGTTAGGAGTTTGGAGAGATGGTAACAAATTGTGGTGCTAGAGACCTTGCTGTGAATTGTTATGCTGGTTTTAACCTGTTTGTGTCCATGCTTACAGGGATCTAGTTCTGGCAGCTTCAGCAGCTTCCACAGAAGTCAGCATTCTTGCCAGGCAAGGTGATCAGGTAATACTTTTGTTCCTGTTGCATTTGTGCATATGTACCTCCTCTTTCTTGAAAATCTAAGCAAGTATAACCTAGGTGAGATTCCAAATACACTGAGATGGAAAAAACAAAAAAAAACCCAAAACACATAACACTCCAAACCCAAACAAATCCCCTTTCTCTTTACATCTGAGTTGTATAGAATCTTAAGATAAGCATAATTCTTAGATGAACAAGAGATCAGAGTGACACAAAAGAGAAAGGATAAACAGAAACACAGTATCTTGTGAGCAAGGTACCAGACCTCATTTTTTCATAAGTCACTTGGCAATCTCAGAATCTTGTCAAAGTCAGTGTAATGAAGTGATTCATGTGAGGTCATCAGTTGAGGTTAGACATTAAAACTGTCTGACCTTAAATCTGTGACAGGCCTTGAGACTTTTGGCATTTGTTAACCTGGCAAATGTAAGTAAATGCTCTCAAGCTTTTTTTGCAGTCTGTAGTAGGCTGGAATTCTGAAGGAGGCTGGTCACAGGAAAGCAGCAGTCCAAATAATAATCTTACTTTTCACAGAACTGGGAATCGTGGGTTTTGGAGGACTCCAGCAGAGCAGAACTTCCTGTGACAGATAAAAGCGATGACACTCTGCCTGTTGGCGTTGCTGTAGACTACACCAGTAACATGCCCATTCCCATCAGTAAGTCTTGTTAGTTTTTCTTGTGGAATAGTCCAATAATAGCAAAATATATGAAGGTTTTTGGAGGGCAGCCTGGTTCTCTGGGTTGTACGAGATTGTTCTGGAAGGGACACCAACATGCATCCTGCCTTTTTATATCAAGCAGGTGTGGGTTTACCTCTGTGTGAAGATTCAAATGGCCAAGTGTTTAATAGGGTTGTTCCTCAATGCTTTCAGCAGCCTGGTGTACTACACTAACAGCCATGGCATAAAGCACCTGAGTTATGTCTGTGTTTCCCTGAGCTGGGATAATAATAAGTTTAAAGGAGTGATATTCTAACACCAGGAATTTCAAACTGCCTGTGAGGTTTTCTTTATTCTTGTAGCAGCTTATATAATTTTGTAGAACTGTGTTGTGGTGAAGTACACTTCCACTGATCTAAAGGAAAAGTGGGTTAGTTTCAAAGCCAGGATCGTTTAGGTGAATGTGTAGGTTTTAATTCTGCATTAAAGCACAGTGCCTGTACTGGCTGAACCCCGCTGTGCTCTACATATAGCCAGGGCATTGTTGCTGTACCCTCTGTGTTGCCTGAAGGATCTTCAAAGCGCCTTGTCAGAGGCTGAAGGTACATTTGAGCTATTGTGCTGTACCTTAGTGAATTCTGAAAACTCTCCTTTGAAACCCAGAGACAGATTGAAACAGAGATGCCTTCGGGCAGAGTGGAAGGTACTGCAGTCAAGAGCTCCTGAAGAGCACAGGAGGGTGCCGATTAACTGAGAACTTTACCTGAATGAAAACCACAGAAGGGAATTGAGGTCAAACTTTGTACTTGAATGCAAAATTGAGTTTGAAGCATTTTCGCGGTTAATCTATATAGTTACTGGATTAAGGAATCTGTCAGGACACCTTTTTTTAAGCCCAGGTTGCTGCCTCAGAGTTTTTAGAAAGGTTTTTGAAGAAGCTTTTTTACTAACACATCTCTGTGCTCTCACAGAGCGCAATCAACTTGGTTTTGGCTGCCCGTTAATTGGCTTTGCAGTTCACATTAAGTTTGGATTGTAAGGGAACCTCATCTGTCCTGGAGCTTGTTCCCATGTGGAAACTCCCCTTCCCTAGTTGCTCTTCCTGAAGAACCAATCAGTAGAGAAACTGTCCAACAAACAAAGCACCATGGTTATAGCAGATTTTCCCTCCATCCTGGGTTGTGGGTTTTTTTGGTGGGGTGGTGGGCAATGTTTAAGTTAAACAGTTGCAGATTTTTTTTTTTAAAGAATTATAGGGAATGCTTTGAGATCTTTAACTCCATTGACAGTATTTCAGACTGAAGCAGACTCTAGGATCAAAGCTGTAGCTGTGCAGAATGCAGTTCTTTGATATCAGAGTTAAAATCACCTGGATATTTGTTGTTGGCTGTCTTTAAAGTTTAGAAGTTTTCTATCTAGCCATTCTCTTTCGTATTTGATGTGTATGAATGTTAAGGATGTGACAGGAGCCAATGGAACTTAAGGATTGTGGAAGGGCATGGAGGATTGAAGGAGGGAACAGCATATAGGTGAAAAAAGGGACTCCAAGATATGAAAAAGCTTGGCACAGGAATTCCTGCTTGAAAGTTGGACTTTGTCATTCAGGAGAGGACATTTGAGTGTCAAAATATCCCTACATCTATTAATTTATGATGCATGTAGTCAGGAATAGGAAGGAATAAAGGAAAAAAGAGAATTGGGCATTCGTAGGGAAGCAGAGGAACAAAGATGCAAGTGAAAGCAAGGAGGGAGAAATGTAAGAAACCTTGTACTAAGCAAGTCACATGAAGGTGCCAATGCCAACAGGAGGTGAACAGGAAACTTTGACTGCAGGACTTAAATTATGCTGTCTCTGGCAGGTGATGAGAAGACCCTTCCTCCAGCTCCAGTTCTGATGCTGCTCTCTACGGATGGCGTGCTCTGCCCATTTTACATGATCAATCAAAACCCAGGGGTCAGATCGCTTATTGTGACCCCGGAGCCGTTGCTGTTAGTAGGGGAGAGAGCTCCCAAATCAGGAGGTAAGTACTCTGGTGGGCTAGGGAAGCACTTGCATTTGTGGTTCTTTGCCATCTTCATCTGAAGCTTGGTGTAGTCCATGGATGTGATCACAGAAAATACTTCTTTATAGTGATAATGGGGAGCAGTTCTTGGGTGTTTTGTGCTCCCAGGACTACTCTTTTACAAGCACATCAGTGCAATTATCTCAAGCACTTTGCACACTGTGGACTTAGATTCCATTGTGAAATCAACCTTTGGGGAACAGTGACAAATTCTAGAAGGCCCTTTGGGGTGTGACTGGAACCACAGCAGTGACTGCAGGCTCTGCCTGGGGATGAGGATCAATCACTCTGTGAGCCCAGAGCATGGGCTGTGTGCTGCAGAGATGATGGTTTTCCTCCATGTGTTTTGCCACAAGGGGCCGTGATAAGAACCAAGGTGTTTGACTGCAGCAGAAGCATGTTTAAACAGCTTTCTGCAGCACTGTGAAAACTGTGTTAGCAGGTGAAGAGTAGTAGTTTTATCTGAGTTATATTTGTATTGGCAGTTTCCTGTGGTGGGGTAGGCAGGTAAGCTGATTGTTTTCCTTGTCTGCACGCACTCATAATTGCAAACCCACCATTTTCTTCCCTAAGCCCAAATTTGCTTCTCCTTCCCCAAGCAGAATGCTGCTGTTTGGCAGCACGCCTCTCTGCAGCACTGGCTGACTTGTGTGCTGACAGCCTCTTTTATTTGAGATGGCAGGAACCTCATCGAAATCAATGGAGAAAGGTGAAGCCTTTTCACAGACAATTCCAGGCAGTATTAATCTAGACAGGCTGTAGTATTGATTGTGGCTTGGACTGTGTGTGTTTCTGTATCACTTACTGGGTTTGGGGACTGAACCCAGCTCTCTCCTCTCTCCTCCTTGCTGTACTGTCTGCCCAGTGAGTGAGATGATGTTTAACTGTCCCTGGCAAATAGCCTGTAGCCATGTGGTACCTTCTGCCATCAGTCCGTACAGCCAAACGAGTCTCTTCTCCCTTTGTCTTCCTGCAGGAAGCACTGCCACGACTCCGACCACCCCTCCAACTTCTTCAAAGCCTGACACAGCACCAGGTGCTGCTCCTGCTGCCCCTTCCTCAAGTCAGCCTCCTGCAGCAGCTGGAGCAGCTGCCTTTTCCTTCATGCCTTCAACTGTGAAGATGCCTGGCACCACGGGCAGTGATCCTCCACCATACCCCTTTGCCACCGATGCCTCCAAGCAATCCCTGGCTCCCAGTCAGACCGGAGCAGCAACGTTCTCTTTCTCCTCAGCTTCTCCTAAGGCATCCATGACTCCTGCTTCTTCTGCAAGCACCACTACAGCTACTGCCACCACCTTCTCGTTTGGATCCATGAACTTTAAACCTGCTGCAGACAGTCCACCGGGGCCACCGCTCTCCACAACACCTGTTGCACAGAAGATGTCTTTTGCCCCTTTAGCTTCTTCAGTCAAAGTGAACCTCAATGAGAAGTAAATAGATAGAATAGTTAATGCAGTGGCTGGATACTTAAATTGCTCTAGGTGTGGACAACAGGTGGTAGTTCTGAAGATGATTTCTGGAGCTCTCATAGCTGTTTCTTATGCTTCCAGGGAAGCACTGAGGAAGCCTGTCTTTCTCCAAGACATAGGTGTCTTGGCTGTGAAAGCCCACAGTGCTTCCCATGCTAGAGGCTATGTTTGTTCATGGGCAAAATACTAGTCAAGGGGTAGCATCTGGGATCTGAAATCCTGTATGTCTGGGATGGGTTTGATGTGGTGGTGATAGCACAAGTTTCTTTGACTTTTTATGGAAGGTTCCTTACCCCCAACCTAGAGACTAACTCTCAGAGCTGTGAGGAAGCTGTATCCATAGCTGATGGATTTCTTTTTTGCTCCAGTGCTCAGTGCAGAAGGTGCCAAACCTTTTGGTTTTATTCTTAAATGGGTGCTTGGTCACTGAACACAGGATCTGGAATATTCAAAGCTTGTTCTTGCCAACTGAAAGAAAACTTAATGTTGATTTAGGAACTATGCAAAATGGATTTGATGAGTGTACTCAGATTTCACATACCCACTCTTCCCTCCAGCTCCTGAGACTTGTTCTCTGCTTTTAGAAAGAACGCCGTAAAGCACAGAGCTGTGTTAATTGGAGCTGCTTTCTGTGGAGATGTAAATGTATCCTAAGAAATTTCTGATGGTTCAAATGATTATTTTTCAATTAGAATAATCTTTTCCTGCACCAGGATCTGCTGGTGGCTCATATGGCTTCTTAAATTTAATGTTTTGTATATAAAGCAAATGATACGCTTGTGAATTGGCTGGATGCTTAAATTGGCTGCCTTGAGGAGCTGAGTTTGCAGATGAGTAGAAATTCTTAATTTCTTGCAGAATTCCTGTTTGAGCCTTGCTGCAAGGCTGAGGCTGAAGGGCAGCTGGGATTTGCTGTAGTTGGCATTTTGGTGGGAAATGATGAGGTGCATTTTGAAGCACTGTAGTGCTTTTTGCTGTCATTTGACTCTTGCTCAGTGGGTTTATGGTAGCAGTCTTTGTGGTTCTATGTATTCAGAAAAGGTCCTGAATGGATCCTTCACACTATTTTCCAGAATCTACACTTTGATGGCAGAGGATGTTAATTCGTTGTAACTTAGTGCTTTATTTTGGATGGAGGAAGAGCAACCAGGACCATGTGAAGAGCTGAAGGATGTTCTTTCTCTTGCAGGTTCTCAGCTGTAGGCACCTCTTCTCCCACTAGCAGCAGTAGTCAATGCACTTCCACTATGTTTTCATTCTCAACCACCTCAAAACCTGCTTCTGGAGGTGCTCTGAGCCAGTCCACACCCCTGGCAGCCTCTCCTACCACATCACTGAAGGCTTCAAGCCCTGTGCCCACCACAGGTAGGAGTCTGATACATATTGCTGGGAACAATGCATTACAAACAATGTTCTCAAAGCTTTGGGACAGTGAGCTGCATTTGACTTTTCTTGTTTTTCTTGCTGCTTTTACTGATGCAGCAGACTTCCTGGTTTGCACACTGGAATCATGTGATGGACTCGATACTGAAACCACAAAGTTTTTCCATTTGTGCACTTTGTTCCACCCCCAGCCATATGTGAAATGAGTGTGTTCAACTTCTTAAGTTCCTCCAGAAGTTCTGGTGTTTTCAGTGCTCTGTAGCACAGCTCTGCTGCAGAATGTTTCTGGGCAGTCACAAAAATTAGTGCCCTGTCTTGCATCTGAAGTAGCCAGAGATGAAAACAAGTGACTTTAAATTAGACAGCATTTGTTAGCAGAATAATATTCTATTCTCTCAAATAATTGTGTCACTGGGGGTTTTGAGCTCCTTAAGGAGCAGTGCAGCCAGATATTGGAGAGTGATGGATGTTGCTATTAGCAGAGAAGTTGGATGGGAGTGAAACAGGACCTAAGGAAGGTGCATCTTGCACTGGGCCCCATAGAATTCTACCACTGATGCTTTTGGATTTGGCGGTGCTGATTGTGGTTGTGTCTGATCCCAACCTGTTTTCTCAAGCTTTGTTTAAGGTCATAAATGACCAGTCCTCTTTTTAAATTCCAGTGGCACGTCCTGCTCAAAATACACCTGTAGCTTCTTCACTACAGAAGCCAGCCAAAATCACCCCTGCTGCAGCAAAGTCAAGCTCTGCACAGGTAATGGGAACTTGGGTGGATTTGTTAGAGGGTGAATGGTTTTTCATGGACAATGAGTTGCTTAGAATTCATTGGTCTGAATGACTACTCTTTGGGCAAAGAATTAGCTAGCTTTTGACATTAAAATAGCAGCAAATCTGTGGGACTAAAACTATGTTCTTTGCATGTCTTGAGAGCTGTGTTTGATTTATGTTGTCATGATCAGAATGGTAGAAACTAATTCTTCTTGTTGTTATGGAAACCAGGGTGTACAGCTTTCCAAGCTAATAGGCAGTCAGGAGATGCCTTGGCTGTGTAGTGAAAGACACAGTTTGTTGGATATTAAAAGCAAAATGGTAATGCAGAGCAGCACATGCAAAATTCCTTTGCTTTCACAAAGTTTTAGCCATGTTACCTCCATCTAGTCCACAGTGCTGCTTCAAACACACATGTGCCAGTCATAGTTCACTGTGGAACTAGTGTTTAGGCTTATGATAATTGTCTTCCTGGTGACTGGTGTCTGAATGGAGTTTCTAACAGCAGGCCTTTCTTCATATTCTAAGCTCCCTCTTGCTAAGGATATATTCCTAATGCTGGTTTTTGGTTGGGTTTTGGTTTTTTCAGGGCAAATCAGCACTCCCCAGCACAGCTTTAGAGAAACAGACCCACCAGTGGAAGGATTCAGACCCTGTCGTAGCAGGAATCAGAGAGGAGGTGAGATTTTTAAAGCAGTTTCCTTTATTTTAGAAACAGTAAAACCACAGCATAGGTACAAAGACATTTCCAGCTCACCCATGTTCTGATGGTGCCTGTCAGTAGTTTAGGAATCAAAAGGGAAGGTTTTTCCCAAGATAATCAGCCTGGTTTCTAATTGTTGTTTGTGTGTCCTGTTCAGTCACCTCTCATTTCAGTCGCTGTGCTGGAATTGAGTATTCTTTCCTGTTAATGTTCAGTAAGAATGTCCTGCTTTGGCTGCAGAGTGGCAGGTGTTTGTGGTGTATTAGAGACTCAATCCAAGCTCTGTGACAGTTTTTCCAGACCCTGCTGTGTTTCAGTGGCCATGCTTTTTGTTCTGCTTGACTTTGTAGATTGCACACTTTCAAAAGGAGATGGAGGAGCTGAAGGCCCGGACTTCCAAAGCCTGTTTTCAAGTGGGTACTCCAGAGGAAATGAAGATGTTGCGAACTGAGTCGGATGATCTTCACACCTTCCTCTTGGAAATTAAAGAGACAACAGAAGTGAGCAGAGTGTCTTCAGACTGTTGAGCTCCTCACCTGATGTTCCCATGTAAACTGCTAAAGCTGATGTAGATGGAACATCTGATGCTGTTGCTTTGATGTGGGGGTGACATCTGCATTTGTGCTGTCAGGCAGACACTTGCAGAAGCTCCTGTGCTAGAGGTGGCAATGGAAAAATGTTACTTACCTCGTCCCATTTGTTCTATTTTTGTCTGCAGTCACTTCATGGAGATATTAGTATCCTGAAGACAACCTTGCTGGAAGGATTTGCAGGGGTAGAAGAAGCGAGAGAGCAGAATGAACGGAATCGTAGCTTGGGGTATTTAAACTTGCTCTATAAGAAGCCTTTGGATCCCAAGAGCGAAGCACAGCTCCAGGTATGAAGCATGTCAGCCCAAATTCTAACCTAGAGTTTTAAGTAAAATAAAACTGAGACTTGTGTGTGCAGGTGCCCACGCAGTTTAGTTCTTCCCTCAGCTTTTGCTGTTTCAACACAGTCCAGTAAAAGCATGAGTTTTGTTTTCCATGAGTTGGCAAAACATGCTCAAAATCCTCTCCTAAAGCTCCTCTTGTTGTTGCTATTCACAGTGATGATTCAAAACCCCTGCTGAAATAGTTCACCTGAGATCCAAGTCTATTCTAAGCTTAGGATGTGACTCTTGACATCCTGTTCCTTCTCAGCCTGTAGTGGTTGCTCAGGTTTTTCAGTTAAAAGAATGTGAAGATTTTTCCAACACTTGGTGGAAGAGTTCTTGGAATGAGTTTCACCTTCAGCAAGTGCCTTATGAAACAGTTTGATGATTTATTATGACTTACAGAATTGTGTGGTTAATTTCATGGATGGCAGAGCATAAAGCTAAATGATATTCTAAAAGGTGGGGCACAAAGGAAAATAACCAGCAGTACATAAAGATGCTTTCAAAAGACATGAAAGAAATGAGAGGAGAAGCACTCTTTTTGTCACAGCTCTTGTGATGAGAGGGCTCTTTAACCCTAAGCAAAATAGAGTGAAAGCCTCCTACAAATGATACTTGGTCTCTTATACCCTGATAAATTCCCTCAAGGAGTTTGACTAGGAGGCTGAATACGTAATTGAGTGTCATCTTTGTTACAGTAGGTATCAAGAGCATACACACAGAGAGTCACTAGGAATCTGCTGATGTGAAGCAATTCCTTTCAGGTCTGATCTCTTAATATTTGCCTGGATTCTGTAGATTGATTCACAGCCTTCACTGTATGCCTGCTTTGATGTCCAGTATACCTCTGTGACATTTCAAGCTTATGCTTGTGACTTCAGAAAGAGGATAATCTTGACACACTGGTTTTGCTGATCTAGAGAAAGGACTGTGAGGAAACAGTAACAGCATGGAGAGAAGTGGAAGTGGATTGGGTTGTAGGGAGGGAGCTTTCAGGTCAGCTTTCTGAAAGTTTGTGAGAAAGGGCTCTAGTCCAACTCTTAAGTCTTGCTCCATCTACATCATCCCTATTCTCCTGGGCCAGACAAGCTCACTTAGCCAACTGCATTTATTAGTTTTCAGTGAAGTTTTAATGACCCTGAGGCTCTTCTGATGTCCAGCTGCAGCGATTTGCTACCCAGACAGAGAGAGTTGCTACTATATAATGCTTATAGTTACTGGAGAGAGGGGACCTGTGCTTGGTAGTAACACTAAGCCCGCACTAAGACTGGATTTGGTTTCAGGTTGGGTATGTCACATTAGAATTTCATTCTGAAGCTTGAAAACAGTTGCAGTAGAACTCTTCCCAAGCTGTGTCACCTGGCTGCTTCACATTGTATTTAAGCAAACGTTCTGTTGACACAGCTGAAACCAGCTGCAGCTTCCATTTCCATTTGACTAGGTGGGAGCTTAAGACATGTTCATGCCATGACAGGGCGGAGAGACAAGAATGAGACTGAACACTGCTTTTGTTTAGGGAGCAGGGCTTGCAGCCAGAGGTTATGCAACTATGTTGTCATGGATAAGTCACTTTACTCTCTCTCTGTCTCTCTTGGTTTCCTTTTTTTCTTTCCTACCTATAAAAATCAAGTTAATTTCTTGCCTTAACGTGGAAGTTGTGAGCATTTCTGAATGCTTCAATGAATCACAGTCTGTGAATGCTGGTATCCTAGAGCCATGTGAATAGCCTGCACAGCTTTGATCACCTATAATTGTTAGAAGTTTCAGTGTTGTAAAATGGGACCAAATGACTCATCTTCTGGAAACGAGGTTTGGAAGAAGGTTTATTTTGTATAATGCCTGATGTTTGGTAAAACCCTTTCTGTAAAGACTTAGCAATATTTTACAAACATTACAGAAAGTATTATTTCTAGTTAAAGAGCTGGGATAAAACATCCAAGCCAAGCCCTGTGTGTACCTCGTTGATAAGTCGATTCTCACAACGTTGGGTTCTGTTGTGCTGATAAAACTTTCCAGGCAGAAATATGGTCAAGTGTTGCATGTCTTGGACTGAAGGAGCCCAAAGGGCCTTCAGCTGCTTCAACTAAAATGGAGATTTCTGAAGTGAATTAAAAGCTGCCTGTATTTTGCATGGTAGGAAATCCGACGCTTGCACCAGTATGTCAAGTTTGCTGTTCAGGATGTGAATGATGTTCTGGACTTGGAGTGGGATCGGCACCTGGAGCAGCGGAGGAAGCAGAAGTAAGTATCTGGAACTGGAATAGTGGAGGAACGTGTCAGTGAATTGGGCTTTGATCTCTAATCAACAACTAACAATATGATCTTTCTCAAGGGAGTTTAGGAGTGAAACTTGACTAAGACTCCTAATGGGAGCTCTAGGTTCAGGCTGTCTGATTTGCGACATGTCTGTGTACAGTGTAAATAGTGCTTATATAAAGAACCCCAAGCTTTGTAGAAAGCAAATGTATATGTTGGTAGCAGCTAATGAAACCTCTGTAATAAATAAAACACCTTGAAGTAAATGAGCTAAATGAATAAATGTGCAGCATATCTAAAGGAGAAGTATGCATTTGAGATGAACTAAACTGCTTTGGTTTTCAAATTAAAGCATGTTTGACCTCATGGAGGTCAAAGTAGCTGGAACTTCTAAACCACTCTGTGTATATATGCCTGCTTTTGGCCAGATATATAGAATGGACCTTATCCCTGTCTCTTCATCTGATGTCTTAAGGTGTCTGATAGTTCCTGAGCGAGAGACTTTGTTTAACACCCTGGCTAATAACCGGGAAATAATCAGTCAGCAGAGGAAGAAACTAAATCAGCTCGTGAACAGCCTACAGCAGCTCCGCCTGTATAATCGGACATCTCAGTGGAGTGTTCCCAGTGACACATCTTCTCTTAGCAGCACTCAAAGGTATGTGAAACACAAGTTCCTGAGTGGTGTTGATACTCCTTCTGTCTTGCCCCCCACCAATGTGCAAGGGTGTATCCTGTAAAGAATGATGTCTTGTGGACATGGTGTGGGAGGACAAGATGTCCTAAAACTGATACTAAGCATGGCCAGGTGATACTGAAGCTTGGTGGTTGTATTCTTGTGAAGCACTTCAGTGCTTGTCAGAAATTTCCCCTAAAAGTTAACTACTTTTTTGGGGTTTTTTTTAATAGTAAACAGGATGATAGAGCCTCTGGGCTGAGGTACTGATTGTGTGAATCCAGGACAAGAAGTGAATGGCTCTTAAGAGCTTCCAAAATAATTAAAAATGCATGTGTTTAAATATCACAGTATCTAGAAAAGCCAATGGGTCTAGTGGCTTCTTTGATCACCTTTTGTTCACGTTTGGTTGGTTTCTTTCTGCCGATCCTAATTTTTCACTGCTCTGCCTTGTCCCAGTTTTGACAGTCACCTTGAAAGCCTGCGCAGTGCCTTGATGAAAACTACCTTGGAATCACGTGCCAAACCTCTGCCTAAAGTACCAGTACCTGGTAATTTATTCTTTCTTCCTGGCATTCACACTGTACATGTGAATTCCTTTTTTTTGACTTGCAGTTCGATTACAGACTAATAGCTGTCTTTGGTTTTCCAGCTAAATTATCCCCTGTGAAACAAGCTCAGCTGAGGAATTTCCTAGCCAAGAGGAAAACTCCACCAATTAGGTCTACAGCTCCAGGTAAAGCTTTAGTTACTGTAGAAGCCTGAGGTGCTTTCCAGGAGGGTGACTTACATGCTGTGGGAATCAGTCCTGAAGTTAGATTTTGGCAGCTCACTCCTCAACCCCTACTTCTTATTTCCTGTTCCCTCTTCTGCTCCCAGTAAGAATTTCCTTCCATTACTGTCCTGTTGCAGGCTGCCTTTCCTGGCAGCTAAGAAGCCAGATCCTGTCAGTCCAGGATTAAAACAAGCTAGCAGAGGAGCATCCTAAAGTAGCTTGTCTTCCTCTTGACTGTCAGGCTGGATGGTTCCCTCAACTCTTTGTGTGATTTTGTTTCTGATACTGCAGCAAACTTGTCCCGATCTGCCTTCTTGTCTACAAGATATTATGAAGATTTGGATGAAGTCAGTTCAACATCCTCAGTTTCCCAGTCACTGGAGAATGAAGATTCACAGGCAGTGGACCAGGAAGAGGAGGCTGCTCCAGTCCAAGTCCCTCGTCATGCTCCTGTGGTCCGAACTCCCTCTGTCCAGCCTGGTTTGATGGCTCAGTCTCCATCCTTCGGGAAACAGCACCTCTCCCTGGGATCTTTGCGTGGGTTTTTTTTTTCCAGTGTCTCTCCTATTCTGTGTGTGTTCTTGCCAGTGTGTGTAACCACTATATCCATTGCCAGTGCTTCAGGTCCTGGAGAAATTACATTTCAGCGTGGAGATTTACACAGCCAGGTTTCTAGAAGCAGCCTGCATTGTAACCTCATGAACTTGAGCACTGAAATGTCTTGATTCATTTACTGTGTTTTTCTGATAGGTTCTTTCTTTCAGGTAGTATTTGCCATAGCTAGCATCACCTTCCTTCAGTAATTTGCCCTAAGTGTATGCTGTTACTTCTTAAAATAATGTCCAAAGATCAGGAGAGTGAAGTACTACTGCATTTGGCTGGCATGGCCAAGGTTAGGAGTTCTGAGCCACAGTAAGAATTATATTTGCATACATTCAGTTTTCCTTGTGCAAGAGAGGTTTTTTAATCTCTCTAGCCAGAGAGAAAAATAAGGTGTCAGCAGAAGTGTCTGTAACAGCAAACCAAAAGTCATCTAATGCATGGAAATGACAGCTATTGAGGCTTGCTAAATTCATTGCGATACACAAACTGCCAGGGACAGATTGTGTTGATTGTCTAAAAGGCCTGTGCATCCGTCTTGTCAGAAGGAAGCTGTGTATTTAGAAGAAAGGCTTTCAAGTCTCCCTGATTTGTAGAGATAGTGAACTGTAATGCTTTTGTTCATTTGTTTTTTAGTGCCTGTGTCTTCAAACAGAATCATACCACAAGGAGCAGACAGTACAATGCTTGCAACGAAGACTGTGAAACATGGGGCCCCTGCTCCCACTGTCACTGTTCCAGCACCCCAGGCAGCTGCTGCTGCAGCTCTGCGGAGGCAGATGGCTAACCAGTCCCCAGGTAAAAGGATGGATAATTGCCCAAGTGACCTCTGAGCAGCTGAATGTGGCTTTCACAGGAATTTAGTGCTCTCAGAGGAGAAGGTCATCAAGCAAAATGTGACATAGATCTATATTTGTTGCACTTCTGAGCTATCCAGTGTTTCTTTGTCTTACTTCTTCCTGTAATCTACTAGACAAAATGCCTGAGAAACTCCCACCTCAGGTTTCTTTGTACCCCTTCTCATCTCTGCAGTGGCAGAAATGTTGATGACTCTTTAGAGATCCTGATGTAGCAATCGATCTGTGTGCACGAAACTGGTGGAGAGCAGTGAGAGGATATCCCACTGCATTAATAAGTCTGTATTATTGGCCATGCAATTACAGATCTGAATTGTAAACCAGTTTTAATATTGGACAGTTAAAGGTGAACTGTTAAGCCTTGGATCTGCTTGTAAGGGCTTGGGTTGACAGGAGAAAGGTTCCCCAAGAACCTTCTCAAGAATGGTTTTAGTGTTTCTCAGTGCTTCCCCAGCACTGCAGCATTAGTGCAGAACAGAAAATTCAGTTACTGGGAGAGGAATCAGATTAGTTTATTTTCCTTGCCTGGGGAGAGCATAAGTGCAGAAAGTGACATGAATTCTGGCAGTGGCTGGGGTGTAACTACCCGGGTCATTTTTGTTACCCTGAAATGTTACAGTGTGGTTAAGGTAATGGAAAGTTCATTAGAACAATTAGGTTTGATCAGCTAATGAGAAATGTACCAACTATATAGAAAGCTCTCCAGTTCTTTGGTATGCCTACTGAAGGCTGAGACGCCACACGTTTTGGGCCAGGTACACCACATACCTTCTAGAAAGTTGGAAGGATTTCTTTTGGAATGAAATGCTAAATAAAGAGATAATAATGCTTTTTTCTTCTTTTTTTTTTTCCCCTTAAAGCTGTAAGCACCTCCTTGACTGAATCGACTCTGAAGAACGTTCCCCAGGTGGTGAATGTGCGAGAACTCAAGACCAATGCGCTGACCCCAGCTGTCTCCACTGTCATAGGGTGAGCGGGTGCTCTCCTTCTTCCTTGTGGCCTTCGGTAGCACTTGCAATAGATCACATCTGCCGGTGGGGAGCAGTATAGAAGTATTTTACATGGTCTGAGTCTGTAAAACCTAAAGTGGATGCATTTGAAGAAGAGTATTGGGTTTATGGAATGAAAGGAAGAAATATTTTCTTTCCAGGTCACTCAAGGATTTGCTAATTGCTTGTCCTGAACAAAAAATGAGGCCACTGTTAACCTCCTTGTCCATTAGTCTGTGAAATGCATTTTAGTGCATCCTCTCCTTTTGGGATCCAGTGGTTTTACTGCTAATAGACACTTTGGATCTGGTATCTCTCCAGTCACTACCACTGTTCTGCTTTCTGTGAGGGAAGTGCACTCTTCTGTTGCTGAGTGTGGTCTGTGGCCTTAAGCTGTCCAGATGTTGCTTCTACTTTGTCATCCATTACAGAGAAAAACTTTCTCTGGAGTTATGCTGCTTCTGCCTCTTCCCACACTCACCCCTGAGGCTGGAAGAACTGTGCTCTGGCTTTTCTGGAAATGAGATCAGAATTTTGACTGAAGGGTTGAGTGTCAGCAGGGACTGATCACTAGAAAAATACAGAGCTGCTTCTTCTGAGCATTGTCTTCTGGTATTTAACCTTGAATTTGTTAAGTTTTCTTGTGAGTTAGGTGTAACACTCAACTTTCCTACTTCTCTGCCTCCTACAGATGACAGTCAGCTCAGCTCATTCCAGAGATTTCTGTCTTATCACTAGGCTCTGTCACCAGCCACAGAGCTAGTCCTTTTCCCTCTTGTCATAATGACCTTGAAACTGTCTTTGTTGAAAGTTCCTACTATTGCTTAAGACCAAGATAGCACATGGCTGTTCCATGGGGGAGACAAAAGCACTACAGAAAAGGCTGAGCAAAGTCAGGCTTACTGCATAAAGAAGAATAAACTCACCACATACATCTGATCTTAAGTCCATATGGAATTGTAAATGCATTTGGCATTTTAACTGGGAAAACAGTTTGGGGGCTTTTTACTATTTTCTCCTAAAAGTGATAAAGTGAGGAGGGAAAGGGCAAAGCTACATCTTTTCAAAGTAAAATTTACAAACAGCTCTACTTGGGAAGTTCTGCTTAAAGCAGTGGTATGACTGGGAAGAGTTCTTTCTTTGTTTCATAACTGTGATGAAAGAAGTAGAGTGCTGGCTGTACTCCACAAGGATGTGAGCAATACATATCTGAGCTTTGGCTTTTACTTGAACTGTAGTTAAAGACCTGTCTTACTTTCAAGTAGTTTTAGACTGCAATATTGATTGATCTCTCTAATTTATAGAGCACCGGCTAGCTTGATACCTGGAAGGCTTTTTACAGTCGTATTTTATAGCTGACCTCATAAAAAATACACTCTGAAAAATTCTACCCAAATGAACCTATGCCTGCCAGTCAGATTCAGCACTAAAATAAAGAGCATTCACCCCACTAAGTTAATTCATCAGTTTTTGCTACTTCAGGCATCCTGGCTCCCTTTTGCCATCACAGCACACTCTTCGGGTTGTTAAGCAGTAATGATTTTAATGTTGCTATTGGTTGTTTGATGGTCTGTGGTTGGGTGTGTTGGTGGTCCCAGTCCAGTTGTTCATCTATAGCTTTCAGTACCAATAAGCCCTCTCTCCATAACTGAAATCAAACCTAGGATTTTCATGGTCTTGTCAGAGAAGCTGTGTGTCAAGTGATTACGAGGCTTTTCTGGAGAAGAGGTCATAGAATCATAGAATGGTCTGGGTTGGCAGGGACCCCAAGGATCACAGAGCTCCAACCCCCCTGCCACAGGCAGGGACACCAACCTCCAGGCCTGGAGCTACACAAGGTTGCCCAGGGCCCCATCCAACCTGGCCTTGAACACCCCCAGGGATGGGGCATCCACTACTTCTCTGAGCAGCCTGTTACAGCCCCTCACCACTCTCTCTGTAAATAAACTTCCCCCTAATATCTAATCTAACCCTTCCTTCCTTTAGTTTTAATCCATCCCCCTTGTCCTGCCATTATCTGCTCTTTTAAAAAGTTGAATCCCCTCCTGCTTATAAGCTCCCTTCAGGGACTGGCAGGCTGCAATGAGGTCCCCCCACAGCCTTCTCTTCTCCAGGCTGAACCAGCCCAGCTCTCTCAGCCTCTCTTTGTAGGGCAGCTGCTCCAGCCCTCTGAGCATCCTCGTGGCTCCTCTGACCCCTCTCCAACAGCCCCACATCTTTCTTGTATTGGGGGCCCCAAATCTGGACACAGGACTCCAGCTGGGACTTCCCAAGGGCAGAGTAGAGAGGGACAATCACCTCCCTGTCCCTGCTGGCCACCCCTCTTCTAATGGAGGTCCTACCATATCACCAATTTAACAGACCTTCTGTTGCTTCCTTTGGGGTTTGTATGAACTCGAAATGTACAGCTGCATCTTCCCAATGTGAACTCTTTCCAGTGCTAATCTAAAATTTTACTTGTTTGCTTTACTTCTGCTCTGGGCAGAGGGCAAATCCAGACCATGGAACATAGTGCTTGTTGCTGGAAGGGAAGGAGTTACTAGTAATGCAAAGCCCAAACCCCTGTCTGAGCTATGCAAAGTCATGGTTTCATGTGTGTTCCCTTCCTTTGGAATGTAGTAGGAAACTTGTGTGAGCTGGCCTGTAGCTGACCATACAGTAAATGCAGTTTGGGAGATGTTACGCTTAGGAGAGATTAATTTCTGATCCCAGGTTCACTTACTGTCTGGGATTTGCACCTTCAGCCTTTTCTATGATACAGAGATTGCTTATTGCCTCAGGGGACACCTGTCCTGAGTCAAGATGGAAAGAGCCTGCTAGAGTAAGAGAAAGGTGGCCTTTGCCACCACGAGCATGCAGTCAGTGTTGAATTTATGTTGCTGAAGGCTCCTGTTACTGGCCATTAAAGCTGGTGATCCAGGGACATAAGGAGAGGTTAAAACTGTGTGGCTGTTCCCAAGTTTTATGGTGGCTTTGTGTGTTAAAGGCCCACAGCATGTAGGATTCCTCACTGCAGATGAACTGCTGGTCTGGCAGCAGTTGTCTCTGGACTCGGACGTACAACTTGTTTTGTGATCGAAATTCCCAATCCCTTGATGTAGGTTAAGGGTGAACTTTACCCCAGTTCTTGCTGTGACTTCATTAATGTTTATACTATGCTTTACAGACGTGAAGTGCTTCCCCCTTCACCCCCAGCTTTGTCTCCTTGCTCAGCATTTCTGAGAGCTGCATGTGCTTGCCTGGGCTCCGTGCTACGAAGGAAGCTTCTTAAATTTGTTATCCACTAGGCATAAAATTGTAATCTCCTTACCTGCTGATTTCTCATCAGCTCTGTAAAATAGAAGGGCCTGACTCTCTTCAGAGCTGAGTGTGTGAAGAAGACTTGATCGTTTAAGTCTAGAGCTTTAAACACATTTGCAGCCTTGCTTTGTTAAATGGGGCTGCTTCATTTAAGAGGTTTATTCCCTAATCAGATTTGTTCGTTTGGCATAGTGTGTGGAATCTTTAATAATGGTGGTTGTTCAAGACCTCTGGAAGCTGTGCTTTTTCAGAGATGAGAATGACTTCTTTTAGACTGGTCATTCATTTAATGCTTTAATTTTTCTTTTTAAGGTCATCTGTACCTCACTCTGCAGCCCAGGCAGTCCACCAAGTTTTGGCAACTGTTGCTACAAATCAAGCTAAACAGGTATTGTGATACAGGACCCTTTCCCTGTGGAATACTGTACCTGGGCATGCTCAGCACAGTTTGGGGTTTTAATTGTTAGTTAATAGGTCATCTAAACATCTCCCCACAGCTTGTCCTGTGTTCTTGGCAAACCATTAATTTATCAGCGACCTTGACAGTGTGATGCCAGGCATATCTCTGTTATGTCTTCCCTTTTCTCTTTTGAAGATCTGTGGCTTTCTAATGGCTGCAGCCTTGCAGCAGTTCAGGCTTGCAACTAACAGCAAACTGTATTAGGTAGATGTGCTGTGCAATCAAAGGAAACAGTAGTTTACCTATCCTGTTATTCCACTGATAACACTTCTTATTGGTCAACAGGCTGCTAGGTTTTATGCCTGCACATCAAAAGAAAACCCCATGGAGCAGTCTTTGTTCCCTGGAATCATTGTGCTGTTGCCCACAGAGGCTAACTGGCCTCCACAAGAGACATGTTGAAAGAGTATTGACCCTGTATTTAAGTGTCAAGACATAATGGGCCAAGGACTGGTGGGCACTTCCAAGTGCTTCAACCACCTTCCTCTAGTTTGTTCTTAAGTCCATCGTATGGTTCTTGTAATACCAGACAAGGGTCAGAAGGACCTTTATTAATGGGCAGACAGCACTGACCTGAAGTGCTTTTGTATTTTTAGACATCTCTAACAAGCACACTTAAGGGACAGACTCCACCTTCCTCTGTGTGCTCACCATGTCCTGTGGCATCTACATCTGGTACAACAACATCTGGCAGTAAGATCTCAGGTAAGATGGAAATAAGGTCCACGTGTCTCTTTCCACCCATCAGGGTGTACAGTCCAGAAAGTGAAGACACTGTGAAGCTGCTCTGACACTCTTGGGAGAACTTGAAAAACCAAAGTACAGAAGAGGGGGACTGTTTTTGTGTATGGCCCTGTGTTCTTTCCCTATGTCTGGAAGGGATCCTAGCTAGGATTCAGTGATGCAGTTCCTCAGAGTTTCAGAATGCATAATCCTTGACAAGAAACTTTGAAAGCACATCTACCAAAGGCTGCTGTGGTTTGACAGCAAACCAAGAACAAATTTGCTGGTTTGGATTTTAAACCTGAGAAGCTGTTGCATTTGTGCAGGAAAGTGATAACCTCCTGAAGTAACAGGAATAATTGTTCCATACATTGATGTCTGACAAGTATTTCTATACTACAGCACTGCAGGAGTACCTGAACTAGCTTGAAATGGGAGAATCAGGTGCTGGGTCTGTTGGGCACCGGGCTGATTTCAAAGAGATACTGTGGTCTGTTGCACACAGCTTAGAAGCTTGGAAGGAAAAGAATGCTCCATTTACATCATTCAGCCCAAACAGGGGAAGAAGAAACTCTTAGGGAAGGAAGGAATTGATTTTTAATGTATATTAGATAATAATGCTTGCATTGGACATGGTTTTATAAGCCTCTTGCATAAATGGCTGAAATCTGTCTCTCTTGCCTTTAATCTGTGGATGTAGGTTGCCTCTTAGCTGAGGGTGAGAAGCAGAAAAATGAGCTAGGAATCACATTTGATTTGGCAAATGCCTCTTAAAATTTTGTTTATTGAAAACCTCAGCTCCTGAATTTCATAGCACTTCCTTTCCATTTCAGATGTGTTTTCATATGTTGAGAGATTGTACCAAGGCTTTCTTGATGATCACTTCATTTTTATTGTCAAGACAGATGACACCTGTCTTTGCTCTGATCAGATCTATATTATTACCTGAGGTTCTTAAAATAATTCTTCTGTTCTCTGACATTGTAACAGCAGCAGTAATGTTTCTGTGCACAAATACCAGACCTGGTATAAGTGGCAAAAAAATCTTTGTTTCCAGTTGATAAAACTGCAGTCTGTATCTGGAGCTATTCCTTTCTTTTTTGATAGTTGGATGGCAAGGTGCTTTTTTTTCTTACTTGTAATACTTGTAATTTACAGGACAAGGAACAGTGAAAACAGTTACAGCTGTGACATCTTCTGCAGTGACATCAGTACCAGCAACATCTGCACAGCTTAACAAAGCATTCTCCTTTTCTTCTGTGGGGTCTGTATGAATGTTAATGTTTCTTTATAGTTAAATATGAGTGCATCAGCTGTTACCTACATGCATTACTTGCAAGCTGTATAGTACTGTAAAATGGCACCTGCAAATGGTAGAGTGGGGGGCACCAGAGTTCTTGGAAGATCTTTGAGCTTGTGGAAGCCAACTTGAGTGAGGTCTGAAGGTCTGTGAGGATTTGACACTATATTTGGTTGCTTTGAGAGTTTTTCCACTCTCTAACTGATCAAGAAAATCCAAGAGCAAATAAGGACTGGCTTTCTTTTCAGGGTTATCTATAGTGGGCTGTTGAACAAGTCATGTATTGCATGTGCTGGTGTTCCTCAGTATCGGGTGACGCTTTCAGATTAGAGACTGTGACTGTGGTTGGAGCACCCACTCAGGGGGTGATGCACTGGGCTCTCACTGACTGTCCTTGAGTGCACGTCACTGCTTCTGGGAGTCAGAGAAGAACGTTTATGCTGTCTTGTGTGTTGGAGTTAAGAGGAAATAGAGTCAGAGCATAGCTGGTGTTAAACCTTGTTCTTTATTTAATGAACAAAGCAGTAGCAGGAAGGTCATCCTTAGCAAGTTGTGCAGAGGCATGTGAGAGTGAACTTTGGCTTTACAGCAGCAGGAGGAGAGGTTGAACACTGAAAGCTTCTGCTCTCAGAGAAGAAAGAAAGAAAGGAAGAACCTGAACATGGTCATATTAACACTTGTCACCTCTGAAGAAGGATTCCAAAGAGAATCATGTCAGGTTTTTTAGTCTGGACATACGTAGACAGGTTTCAAATGTTGGCAGAGGTTTGAGACAGACATGCTGGAATTCCTAATTAGGACTTGAAATTTGTGCTGATGGCCAAACTTGCTGATCTGCTTATTTTAGTAGAACAAATCCCCTGTTTTGGCTTGGAAAGTAGTCTGTTCATGAAAGCAGCTAGAGAGTCCCCGTGCCATCTGGTGACTTCTGTTATGTAACAATAACATAGAGCAAGGAGTGTGTAGGGAACGTGTAGTGACTCTGAAATCACTCTTATGGAGCGTTCTCTCAGGGATGACAAAATCATTTCTTTGATTGGGGGAGAGGGACAGCTCCTTAAAGCTGATTATTTGAAGTTCTGCACGTTTACTTACCCACTACTCAAGTGAATTTCTTGTTGTGAAGTGGGTAACATTAAGCATTTTAGAACACCACACCTTCAAATGGCTGGTTTCTTTCAGTCTTAACTATTTCTCTGCAAGTTTTAAGTGGATGTTACCCAAAAATGCCTTGCTGTGCTCTTCAAAGGGCTAAAATAGTCCTGAGAGATGGAAGTTCAGATTGAAAAAGCAAATAAACCCTGCCTTTGTCCCAGGCTACAGTGCCTCAGTCTGTAAACCATATGTTAACCACAGTGTGGTTGTCAGTGATGTCTTCATTACGTGGCTTGACTTCTACATCAGCAGCTGGTCTTTGAGAATTGAAGGAAGTTTTAAAAGCCTCAGGGAATGAATGTCTCTGGAGGACCCCAGTGCTTATTATGAAAGATCACAGGATTTTTGCAAGACAGAATATTTTTAGTGTGAAATAGTAATGGAACCTCTTTAATTTCTGTCTTGCTATGAGTGATCTCCTTTTTGACAGGTAGTAGTATCCAGTTGTTCCCTTTTGTACATGCACTGGCTCTTAGCTTTTAGGTCTTTTAAATAGAGTCTCATCGTGCTGTGGCTTCTGCTCTTGCTAGTCTCCCAAAAGCTATCAGGATTTGGGGCATGGTGTTCAGCTGCCAAGCTGAATGGTGAAGAAATACACAGCAGAATGGAAGGAATATGGGAGGATGAGGAGTGGTGAAAAGAACTTTTGATCTCTGACTTTCTTAAACCCTCTGTAAGCATTGTCAGAGGGGAAACAAATGGAGCCCAGTCTGTATGTATGCTTCTCTCTGCCTGTTTAGTTGTTGGAGAAACTTCTTGTGCCTGACTTGGTGTGAGACTGTACTGAAAATCTGAGTCTCAGAATTGTGTTAATCATGGAGTTGGAAGTTTCAGCACTTGGAGCTCAGTGTCATTCTTTCCCTTTCTCTTCTTTCCTCCTAGGCCTGGATTTAATTTTGGTGGTGTCACATCAGCTGCTTCATCACCAACGCTGCCCAGCCTCGCTTCCTCACAAGGTTAGTTTGGAAGAGTGTGCAAGCTGCATCTCTCCCTGCTAAGAGAACACTTACTCTTCCTAATTCATACATCTGTTGGTTTATATTGCAAATCTATTACTAAATTTGCAGTAGCTGCAATAACATCATATACATATGCTGGATTATGCCCTGTAACACACAGAAATCTAGGTCACCTGCCTCTCAATTAAGAGTAAACAAAATATTTGCTGCCAAGAACATCTAGGGAGGTTCTAGCTTATGAAAAGGGTAATATCTGCAGTCATCTCTGCTGTCTTTAATCCACAGATATTAAAATTGCCGAGGTGTCTGATGCAGAAGGCTGTCATTAAGTAGAATGAGCATTCAGTAATGAGAGGGGAGTGTTTGGGGTGGCTTTGGGTTGCTTCTAAAATTGAGGTGACAATATGTAGCCTACCTTTCCATTGCATAGGCAGATTGTATTTGCCTGGTCTGAAAAAAGGGATTCGAACATCTGCTTGGCAATATTCTTGAAGCTTTCTGCCTCTGATTTCAGCCTTGTAAAAGAGGCTGTATGGGCAAAAACTCTCTTCCAGGGTTACTGGTTGCAGTAGTAAGAGATCTCCTGTTTGAAATCTTGGCTTGCTTATATCCTTAGACCATCACAGCCGCAGCAACGCTGCTAATGCTTTGCTGATATTAAGCAGAGAGAACTAACTTGGCTTAAAACTTGAATATTCAGTTATCATAAAAGCTTAGGTAAATAGTGCTGATTAAAAGGGGGAGAGGGAGGTGCAGGAGACAGGCTTGTAAACTAAAGCATTGTGTGAGGGCAGTTACCTTGTGCTGCTTCTTGTGGTGGTAGGAGCACCTTTGCCTCTGCCAACTGGGCATGGAAGAACAGACAGAATTTCAGTGCCTCAGGAGGAAACAAATGTTACATTATTCAGTGTCAGTGATATACTTAAATATACTTAATACACTTACAGGGTAAAACCCAAGGATAATACCAGCTGTGCTAAGAAGCTTTCACTCATTTGTTAGTTGATCTCCATGCAGATTTCCTGTACCTGGTCCAAATCAACCCATAGTCCAAATACCAGTGCAGTGTCTCTTCAAGTCAGAATTTGTTGGTGCTCAGAAATAAAATGATGGTACATCAAATAAAACAAGTCTGGCATCCCTCAAAACCTCAGCAGTTTCATGCTGTTGGGCAGCAGTATATCTGATAAGTGGAATTGCTTTAGCAGTTATATTTGAGAGCTCTTTAGTCTTTCAAAGCTGGAAACAGGCTGCATGGAAACTGGTCGGTGGTCTGTAAATAGCTGAATTCATAAGGAAAGATCTGATTCTGTAGAAGACTTTTTTTCAGTGTTGGAAAGTATTTTTATGACCCAAACTCTGATCTGAACTATTGGTTTACACAGAATTCTGTAGTAAATGTCAGGAATTGCTTAGCTTTAAACCAAGTAAGAAGGGGTAAAAATGGTGCTAACAGCAAATGGTCTGTAGCAACCAGGGCGTTCATGTTTTTATCAAATTGTTCAAAAAGAGATAGGAAATAAAGGTCAATTATCTCTACTTGGAGAAGAATGGTCAAGTGGAGGCTATGATGTGAAAGTAATAGCATTTGTCACTGCAACCCTGTCTATGAAGGCTTCAGTTGTCACTGTTGCTCATGGAAGTGGCCATTACCTGATGGGCTGAGGCTTTGTAGTTTTGAGTTGAGCACTGTGTCTCATAACAATCAGTGAAGCACTAAAGCATGCTATTATTGTACAAATGAGGAATGAGGTTTGCATAACATACATCTGTAACTTCCCTTTCTCTCCCTGACAGCCCCAGCTAAAGAGTCTACCCAGCCTGATTCATTTTCACTTGCTGGGGGTCCTAAATTTGGAGTAGGCCCCGAGAGCTCCTTTGCTTTTGGGTCCATCAAGTCAGCAAGTACTCCAGGAGCCTTAGTAGCAAATAGCTCCTCAGCAGACAGCACCCAGTCAAACAAACCTGCTGCAACGACATCATCTGCTCCCTCCACAGCTGCTAGCAAGTTGGATGTCCCCACATCTAAATCAGGAGATCACTTGTTTCAGAGCAACCTAGCTGGGGAAACTCTTGGGAGCTTCTCAGGACTACGGGTTGGTCAAGTGGATGATAATGCCAAGACCACTACTAAAGCACCATCTACCAGTGTAGCGGGATCACAGTCAACTAAAACATCTACAATACCTTCTGGGTTTACTTTTGGTGCTCCCCTGCCCTTAGGAAAAGCTGGAGAAGGTGCTTCAACCTCAGTCACATCTGCTGGCACGGCATCCCCATCCATCAGCACTAGTGCCACAGGCAATCTCTTTGGCAATGTCCAGTTAACCAACACAGGGTCTTCCGGGGTATTCAATCTTGGAAGCTCTAGTGGCAGCAAACCCATTTTTTCATTTGGTATTCAGCAACCAAGCAGTATGAGCACATCCACCTCTACCCCTTCTACTCTCCCTGCTTCAACATCCCTCTCGTTTGGAAGTTTCTTGACTTCATCACAAACTTCTGTCCCTGCTGCAACTTCTAATAAGGGTTCTGGGGATGCCAAATTACCATCTGTGTCCGAAAAGCCATCTGAAAATGAAGCTGTAGCAGCTGGATCTTCACCTCCAATGACACAGTCACCACAGCCACAGATACAGCTTTCAGAGCCTGTTAAAGAACCCACTTTACCGCCAGCCACAGTGGGGGACACAGTCTCTGCAGGTTCTGGCACCACATCTGTAGCACCTCCCCCTGATGCCATTGCTACTCCTGCCTCCACAAGTGATTTGAAGGCACCAGTGCCTCCCGCTGTCTCTGCATCTGCCCCACCAGAACAGAACGTCTCAGTGACAACCTCTACAACAAACATCGCCTCTCCCGCAGAAACAACAAGCGTGTTGGCTGCTACCTCTGACGTTACTACAAGTATTCAGAGCCCAGCTGTTGGTGCCTCTGTGTTTGCCCCCACGTCTGTAGGCTCATCAGTGTTCTCTCAGCCTCCAAGTTCCAGCACTTCTGGCTCAGCATTTAGCCAGCCTACTAGTGATACAACTTCCACTCCTTCCACACCGTCTGTCTTTGGACAACTACCAGTAGGTACCACGACATCCTCTCCCTTTGGACAGCTCACCAGCAATACCTTGTCCACTGCCACTGCTACCACGCAGGCTGCCAGCTCAGGTTTTGGAACTTCTGCTTTTGGCACCACCACTACTGGGGGCTTTGGTCAGCCAGCTTTTGGACAAACCTTTGGGCAACCAGCAAGCAGTTCTTCAGGTGGTTTTACCTTTAGCCAGTCTGGGTTTGGGACAATGCCAGCCTTTGTTCAGCCAGCAGCTTCCACAGCAGCTTCCAGCAGTGGTAATGTTTTTGGAGCACCAGCTAGCACCAACAGTGCCAGCTCCTTTTCCTTTGGACAGCCATCTGCCAGCACTGGAGGTGGGTTGTTTGGACAAAGCAGCTCTTCAGTGTTTGGTCAGAACACTGCCTTTGGGCAAGGAGGATCCGTCTTTGGGAGCACCGCTGCTGTTACTACTACAGCATCTTCTGCTGGGTTCAGCTTCTGCCAAGCTTCAGGTAAGAACAAACTGGAAGAGATGCAGTATCCCAGTGGTGCTGCTGGCTGAAGGACAGAAACCAGTATATCACTGGGGAAAGTATGTTTTTTTTAATGTCTTCCCCCCACCCCTCCCCATGGCACTTGGTGGTTTATGTGAGGTGTTTCAGTTTATAAGGCGCTGCAGTGCTGGTAAGGGGGACACTAATGTTGGAGACCAAAGAAGCTTTTGCTCTGCTTCACAGTTCATCAGTAGGCCTCTGAAGGCAGCCTTTCCAATTCACCCTTCCATTTGTTCTCTGCTTACAAGTCTACCTTGACTTAAGTTTGAATTGTGTATTGTCCTACCTGTTGCAGGATAAATGGGTTGGATTCAGCATAGTATAAAAGCTCTTGAAGCAGTATATTGTAAATTGTTACACTGAAGTGTCAAGGCAGCTCTGAGGCCCTACTCAAGGCAGCAACTGCAGATGGAGCACTTCTTTGGTTGGGCTACATTCAGTATGTGTAACAGTGGATGTATGGCCAGGTACAGTACTGTGTCACGAGCTGGGGTGGCAAAAATCATCTGTTGAGCCAACAAAGTGATGGCTTGGCAAGGAATTAATCTGTTAAATCTGCTTTTGCATTTGGAAACACCTCAGAATTAAATATAAGGTCATGTGACCATCAGCTACCTGTCCACACAGTTAAATTGAATACTTGCACAGACCGAACCACCTTTGGCAGTCTATTTTGTTCTCTGCATTGCCACAATACATTGTTGCTTGGTTTGGGGTGGGTTTGTTCCTCGCCCTGCCGNCAGAGAGCTCGCAGGGAAAAGTCAGAAGTACATAGTAATAATAGAGAACATGTATTTCCAAGGAAGAAAAAGTAATTAGGCTCATTTAATTAAAAACGATGGCACTGTAGGCAAACTGCTTGCTTGTTTTAACTACTGTAACAGGGAACAGTTAAATTGAGGGAAGTGAACTCTGCTTGAGAAAAGGTGTTCCTAATTATAGAAATGCAAGTTTTATTACAAAATGCACATTTAAGTGAACTGAGAAGAGGAATGTGGAGTTCTTTCTTCTTAATCAAAACACTTCATTATCTATAACGGGAATCTTTAGGTAACAAAGCTCAGATCCTCCCTACACTAGGGAAATCAGAATGCTCCAGTGCCTGTTCATGACTTGCAGCATTATTATAGCAATGGTAATAGAAATCTGGTTCTTTTTTCTATTGTTAGCAACAATTCCACAAGTGAAAGAGCTGTTTATTTTCTGTTTGGTTTTAAGTTGGCCAAAGAAAAGGAGAAGGACTTTCAAATAAGCTTTCTATGGTATTATTTGTGTGTTGGCAATTTGTCCAACCTAGATACATCAGGTAACATCACCTGTATCCCTGTGTTTTGGTATGGTAGAACTGTCCTCTCCCTGTTCTGGATTAGTGTCAGCTCCCTGAATCATTTTATATCCTAGTAATAGTTCTGGTGGTTTATTTTCCTTTCTTTTCTTGACAGGTTTTGGTTCTAGCAACACAGCTCCTGTGTTTGGGCAAGCAGCTAATACTGGAGGCACTGTCTTTGGCCAGGCAAGTATTTATTGTTTTTGCAGAAACAAGGGACTGTTACATAGAGTGGACTTGTTCAGGGCTCCCTACCTATTTCAGATATTTATTTTTTTTAAATACCCACAAAATCCCAAAGAACAAACCCCCCCAGTTTGACATGCTCAATACAAGGTGTCCCAGTTTGTACCAATGATATTTGGTATTGTACTGGGCATCAAAGCAGCATCTGCTTGAATGTTTTCCAAAGGGTTTGGAGAGACAAATGTTTTATTGCATGCAAGATAAGATAGAGATGGGGGAAAGCCACCTGGCTTCATTCAGTGCCCAGTGGAAAGTGTAGGGCATGCTTCAAAGCTATGATTCTGTACCAAAGGCAAAGTTTAAGAGGGGCTTAGGCAAGATTTCATTGCATTATGTGTTGGAAGGTGATTGTTTGCTGGTACATCAGTCTCTTGGTAAATTCAAGGAATAGGCCAGAGAGAAAAATCAGCTTTGGAGCAATGTGCTACTTTGACACTTCTTAAATCCCTTTTCTATCCGTTTTGTGTTCCAGCAGCCATCATCTTCTGGTGGAGGCTTGTTTGGAGCTGGAAATGGTGGGAGAGATGGAGGTTTCTTCAGTGGTTTGGGAGGAAAGCCAAGTCAGGATGCAGCCAATAAGAATCCTTTCGGCTCCTCCAGTGGAGGATTTGGATCTGCAGCTTCCCAGAGTAAGTGAACAAAACAAGAATACAAGATGTGCTGTGATTTCCATCTGCTTTTGCAATCCCATCTGCTTTTCTGCCATGAGTTGTCTTTGAGTAAATTCTGTGTTAACATGAAAGGCTTCTGGGGCAACAGAGATTATGCATGATGTGTAATCTGGAATTTTTCATATAGGTTTATGGAAAACAAGTAAGGAAGCTATTGAAACAAATGAGCAGATGCAAGAAGCATGAAGAATACCAGTGTTCTTCAGGGAATTGTTGGCCAAATGCTTCTTTAAAATAGAATAATGTAAATTCTTGTCACTGAAGTTCTGCTTCAACTTTGAAAGTTAGAAAGCTTTAATTTTTCTCATCTGCCCTAACACTGTAAATATTGTTAAGAATCCCATGCTCAAGTCAAACCAAGTGAACAGGTGCATGATGGATAGCAGGTTCTTCATCTCTGGCCTAAAAATGGCTGGCTGTGCAGCATGTTACCTTACCAAAATTTGTGGTAATATATGGATGAGCTCCTAGTCATTTTTCATGTCTAGGAGGAGATGTGAATCTTTTCAGTCTCATGGATGTAGTAAAGAAAAATGTGTTCAGTGGTTGGTTTGGGGATCTAGTCTGTTTTGGTCAGGAAGCAGAATTACTGAATTCCTTTCATCAGTTTTTATCCAGATTTGATAGACAGGGTGAGTCTCTTACAGATCAACTCTCAGAAGCATCATGAAAGCTGGGTAGATGAGAGCAATTGTTGAAAGCCCTCTTTGGGAGGAGGGATTCAGTCCTTTCTTTTGCTGCAGTTGTCAGCTAAAAGGCATCAGTCTGCACGTGTGTTTGAGCTAAATCTGTCTGCACGTGAGGTGCCAAACCAGCCCTCCCACGTTGCTTTTTGCCCAACCAACCTAACAGAAGGAGGCTTGAAAAGCAGTTAACATTAGAGCTACCAGGTTCCTTTGCACCAGGAGTTTTGAGGGACTGTTAGAATGTCTTTCTAGAAGCTATAAAGGATTAACAGTAAATGCAAGAATCAATTGCTCTCTATTACTGTAAAAACTTATTTTTTTAAAAAAAATTTAAGTTGCCAGAGACAAGTTAAAAACTCCTTACTCTTGAGTTTTCTGGGTTAACAGGTCTTGGCAACACTCTAAAGTTTGAGCTGAGGTGCATGTATGCTATGGTCTGCTGTAGCAATTTGGAATACAGCAGATTCCCCCATGTCTTTCATGTGCAGCAATTGCAGAGCTGCACTTGTTATGTACAGTTGTACATCACAATAGCTCTTCATAATGCGTTATCTGTCCCTTATTTAATGACTGCCCAGCTTTGTTATTTCATCACTTTTGACTTGGGTTTGACAGAATGGAAAGGCAGAAAGGGTGGAGTCCAGCAGGTGAGAAGCACAAAGAAGGGGAAGCAGTGGCTCAGACATGAAAGTAGGTGAAGGAAGAGAAGTGTAGAATGAGCTGCAAGTGGCTCAAAGTAGCACTTGAAGTCTTGGGAGAGCAAATCCATTTCTTTTATTACAACTTCAGTGATCCATTGGGATTAATAGTTGAGGTCAGTTCTCTAACCTTGCTAATTTAGATCTCCTTTTTATTGTAGTGCTGGGGCTTGTGGTGAAATAAAACAGATGGTTCACCAGAGAAAGCTTTGGTTATTCTGTGTCTTGCCACTAGATGCTAGAAACCTGTGTGGCCTTGGGAAAGATGAAAACTTTGAGTCGTTTCCCAGTGAGGCTGGAAAAGTTTGGCTCCTCCTTTAAGGCCCTGTCCAGTAGTCAGATTAAGAAGTACTGGCCATTGCCAGAAGAGCTGAGAATCTTTAATTTGTCTTGGACTGATATCTGTATTGTCAAGAGAGACTGATTCAGGCTACTGTGATTTCTCACTTGAGGGATTATCTGTTAGTGGCTGAGGCAGAGGATGCAACTAAACAAATCATCCATCACTGTGCTTTGCTAGATTACAGCAATAAAGGGTTGTTAGTGGTCTGTCACATCCAGAATGGTTAGGTGAAACTACAAAACCTTGTAGGAACAGGGGAAGACTTGGCTTCTCTCTACAGAGGACTGTTTTTGATCTGTTTGTTTTGTGCTTGGGAGTTGGGGAAGTAAACAGGGTTTCCCTTTCTCCTGATCCAGGAAATGAAGTGTAACGTAGCATTTGTCTGTTATGAGGTTCATGAGTATTCTTCACCTCCACAGATTCTTCTAGCTTATTTGGAAACAGTGGGGCAAAGACCTTTGGATTTGGCAACTCATCTTTTGGGGAGCAGAAGCCTACAGGCACTTTCAGCTCTGGTGGAGGAAGCGTGGCATCTCAAGGCTTTGGGTTCTCCAGCCCAACCAAAGCAGGTACTTTCTTACCCCACCCACTGTGAACACCCACACTTATCTGTGAGACACATAGTAGAGTATTGCTACCATTTAGGTGTCTACAGTTGACTTGCTGCTTGTACAGGAATTGTCTTTGTGCAATAAATAAGAATTAACTAATGGCTTAGTGAATAGGACTGTAAATCTTTGCCTTGAACTCACCATGAAAGTGTCATGTGCAGAAAAGCACCCAGTAAACTACATTTTTCAGGTGCTTGTTCCAGAAATTCCCACTGCAGTTTGAGCAGAGCTGTGTGACTGGCTTCTGGTCTGACATCCCCTGCAATGAATAGCACATAACTGAATACACTTTTCCTATTTTAGATGCTTCTTGGGATATTACCTTCCAAGGTTTTGTAACCCTTGTTTGTCCTCATTTCTTCATGTGAGTGAATACATGTGTGTCTACAGGGAGAAAGATTCCTCATAAAATTTGTATTGGCCATGCTTCAGGACCTTTTCCTTTGAAATCAGTTTGACTTGTCATCATCATCACCTTCTTCTGTAGTTCAGTTCTCTCCAAGTTAATTGAATCAAATGCTGGAAGTTTCACAAGGCCTCTTTTCTTCTTACTGTCACCTGCCCAAAGAAGGGGCCACAAAAATAGTGGTGACTGCAATATGTTTATTAGAACTGAATGGCAAAATGTTCCTTTTATTAATTACCAGGCAAAAATGGAGGCCCAGAGGGTCAAGCAGAGTTTCTCCTCTACCCTAAGACTCGTTACAGTCAACACTGATGAATATGTGTTCTGCTCCAAGTGTATCTACTGAATTTTCATCCCTGGGGAAAGCAGGGGGGCCTTGGTCATCCTTGAGGTTATCTTGAGACAGGGGTGCTCAGGAACTCCCTTTGGAGCAGTGGTGCTCTGAGAGGAAGGACACTCTGTGCTGTGACAGTAGCTGTAGTGATGGGGCTGAGAGCGTAATGTGATGTTATCAGATCCATCAGCCATTTGTAAGGTGTCTCTGGAGTGTTGCATTCTGCTTGATAGTGGGCTGAGTTTCTTATCTCAAGAGTACCTCCCAGCTGTTCTTTTGGCTGGAGGAGGAGAAAGGCATTGCCAAAGGAAGTTCTTCCCATCACCCAACAACTCTTCCCTTGCTTTTGCTTATTCTCAAAACTCCTCTTGAGATGGGATTTTCAAGAGGTTTCTGTAGAAGGCACATACAGTTACACAGAGCCCCCCACATCCTTCCCTCCTCTGGTTATTTTTGCTAAATACTGAAATGAATCACAGAATCCCAGGGGTTGGAAGGGACCTCCAGAGCTCATGGGGTCCAACCCCCTGCCAAAGCAGCTCCCCAGCTCATATTGCACAGGGCGGCATCCAGATGAGACTTGAATCTCTCCAGAGAAGGAGACTCCACACCCCCTGGGCAGCCTGTCCCACTGCTCTGTCACCCTCACTGGGGAAAAGTTCTTCCCTATGTTGGTGAGGAACTTCCTGTGCTCCAGTTTACAGCCATTGCCCCTTGTCCTGTCCCCACAGACACTGAAAAGGGGCTGGCCAATTCCCCCTGCATCCCCTGCCTAAGATATTGATAAACACTAATTAGGTCCCCCCTAAGTCTTCTTTTCTCCAGACTGAACAGCCCCAGCTCACTCAGCCTGTCCTCACAGGGGAGATGCTCCAGGCCCCTGATCATCTCGTAGCCCTTCTCTGGACTCTCTCCAGGAGATCCCTGTCTGTTTGATCCCAGGGAGCCCAGCCCTGGACACAACACTCCAGGTGGGGCCTGCCCAGGGCAGAGCAGAGGGGGAGGATCCCCTCCTGTGACCTGCTGCCCACACTCCTCCTGATGCCCCCCAGGATCCCATTGTCTCTCTCAGCCCCCAGGGCACACTGCTGGCTCATGGCCACCCTGTCACCAACCAGGACCCCCAGGTCCTTCTCCACAGAACTCTTCTCCAGCAGGTCCCCCCCAGCCTGTCCTGATACAGACAGTTATTCCTCCCCAGGTGCCAGACTCTCCACTTGCTCTTGTTGAATCTCATCTGGTGTCTCCCTGCCCAGCTCTCCAGCCTGGCCAGGTCTCTCTGGGTGGCAGCACGGTATCCTGTGTGTCAGCCACCCCTCCCAGCTCTGGATCATCAGGCACTTGCTGAGGGTGGATGCTGTTCCCTCATCAAGGTCATCAATGAAGATATTAAACAGGACTGGACCCAACACCAGCCCTGGGGAACACTGCTAGTCACAGGCCTCCAATCAGATTCTACTCCGTGTGTCTTCATCTCCCAACTGCAGTGGAAGGGTTTTCTTGATTTGAATCCCCCTTTGTCCTGGGTTCACTACTTGCTGGTTTGCTTTCTCCACTATTTTATTAACATGCATTGCAAAAGAGAGTGTGTGGTGAGCAACACTTCAGCCCCTCTGATAAATACTCTAACTTCCTAGAGGCAGAGGTAACAAGATACCTGATCTGTGTTTAAATAATTCAAACCTACCATTTATTTTTTCCAGACCTCTTGTGTTTACAGCCAAACAGTATCCATTACCTTGACACAGACTGGAATTTCACCCAGGGTATTAAAATGTGTGGTGGTATCTCAGTCCCCAGCCCTAGTCAAACAAAAGAGCAGGTGTCCATCACATTCCCAAGTGTCAGTTAGAAACAGGCCAATAATATTAGCAAATGAACACAGAATAAAACAATCTGGGTAGAAGTCCATTCAGAGTTGCAGAAGGCAGCTAAACCCTGAATAGGAGTTGCCAAGAGCAGGGTTCAGTTCTTCATTCCCTGCAGGAATCATGGAGTTCTGCTGAGCTGGCATTTAATCATTGAATTTCCACCACTTAAACTAAGCTTAGATAATAATACCTGACCTCTTGAATTGTTTGACATCACTGGAGCATCTCAAGGGGAAAAAAAAGCTTGCTATCTTCTGTTCTTAAGTGCTGGGGGAGACTTGCCCATTGCATTGGGGCATAGGAATGCTCCATGGGAATATAAGGAGGAACTTTTTCCCTGTGAGGGTGACAGAGCCCTGGGACAGGCTGCCCAGAGAGGTTGTGGAGCCTCCTTCTCTGGAGGCATTCAGATCTGCCTGGACGTGCTCCTGTGTGATTTAGTCTGTGTCACCCTGCTCTGGCAGGGGGGGTTGGACTAGATGATCTTTTGAGGTCCCTTCCAACTCCTGACATTCTGTGATTCTCAGGACTCATGCACATCCTCATCCTCCCTGAGCTTTAGGTTAGGAGCTGGGGTGAAACACTGCAACCAAACCACTGCAGCAGATGCTCTGCAGAAACACTGCAGCTGAAGGCCCTGACTGGCCTTCAGGGGAGACTCTTCATTGTGCATCATTACATCCAATTCCTTTGGGTAGCAACTTGTGCAGATAGTGATGAGCAGAGCTTTACTTTAAAACTGACTGCATAAGCTAAGCTGCTTTTTACACTAGTAAGAAGTGCTAGTTTTGTGATGAAAAATAGTTGTGGGGTTGGGGTTTTTTTAATGATAATAAAAGTATCACTGTCACCTGTCGTACATGTATGTACTGTGACATGGTCACTGTGCATGCCTGCTATCTCACAGCTAAGACACTGGTCTCTCTTATATCAAGCAAGTAGACATTCCTTTGCAGTGTGAAAGCACAAATAATATATTCCCACCTTTCAGTACAGCTCTGGGGATCGAGTCAATCTTGCACTCAAATGGTCAAGAGACCCAGAGTGGGACTTTCTTCCTGATAGTCTGTTAATTCAGTTGCAGTTTCTTGCATGCATGTAGATCCTTTCCTTCCCCATGCCTTCTGAAACAAAATCCCATGCAGTTTGGAACCTGTGTGGCAGTGAGTTTTATAAAAACTGTGTCCATGTGGTAAGATGAACAGCCATCATTATGGGGAATGTCTGCTTGGGAATGTAGCTCTGGTTTCCTCTTCCTGGATTATTGTTTACGTGATGTTCTCGTCCCTTTTTTGTTTTGCCTCTGTTTTGCTCAGGTGGCTTCGGTGCTGCTCCAGTGTTTGGCAGCCCTCCTACTTTTGGGGGATCCCCTGGGTTTGGAGGGGGGCCAGCATTCGGTTCAGCCCCAACCTTTTCAAGCCCTCTGGGCTCAACGGGAGGCAAAGTGTTCGGCGAGGGCACAGCCGCAGCCAGCGCTGGAGGATTTGGGTAAGCCAACCAGGGTCCAGGGCTTGGAAGTAGTGTTTTGTCATGCAAGAATATTATTGTGCTTAGTTACCTCTGCATTAACATAAAGAATATATTATGTGATTGATTGCTAAGCTCAAAGGGTCCTTGGTTTGAGGGTTTTTTAACATTCTTTTTTTATAAGGCATGACACAAAGACTTGAACCCCCAAGGAAATAAAGTGCATGATCTCATTTTTATGCTGAAACTACTATGTTCAATCTTTAGCTTTAGAGATGGGGTGTTGGGGGGGGTGGTAGTGTGAGTCATCTTGCAAGTGTCTAAGGGAATCCAGCAGAATTTGCTGTGTGCACACCTAATGAGTTAAAGTGTAGGGCTATGAACTATGCCTAGCAGAGAAAATAATAAATATCACTATCTGTGGCTCTGTCTAGCCACCTTATCCACTTGTGAGATTTGAGCTAGAGACACTAATGAGAATTCCATCTGTTCTCTCACTTTTTTGGGGGGTGGGAGGAAGCACTTCTAACAGCCTGAGCTCCCTGAGCGATTTGTGTTTATCCCACACTGATTGTTTTTACCTGTTTCATTACCCCTTAAGCCTGTGCTTGGCACCAGAGTAGACAGCACTTTATTCCTTGGTTTGTTCAGCAAATAGGGAATCTCAAACCTTGCAAAGCAGCTTCTGCCATACACAGCAAATGCACTTCTTCAACACTGTGCTACCAGCAAGCAACTCTCCTTCATGCCCTACAATTGTATTCAGACCTAACAGATCCAATTAAGAAAAAAAACCCACAAAGCAAAACAAACTTCCAGTGAAGAGAGGAAACTGGATTCCTTCCCAATCTTAGTGTTTACATATTTCACAAGTGTTTGTCTTCAGTTTCAGGAGGAACTGCCTTTATGTAAGGCACGTTAGAACATCCAGAAGTGTAGCTTGTTTGTTCCCCATGAGGTTAAGCAAAATCCCATCTGCTGGGGCTTTGGGAGGCTTCAAAGAGGTGGTTCTGCTGCATCCTGAACTTTGGGGCAGCAAATTGGAGAGCCCCTTTGGAAAAGGGTGAAAACAGAGGTAGCTTAATTAAATCTGCACCAAGAAGGTTGTGCTTGTAGGGATGACTTAGCTCTAAGTCAACTGGTATTTGATTAAATCCCCACCAAGAAGGATGAAGCTTGTGACTTAGCTTCAAGTCAAGTGGTGTTTTGTTCAGTTCCAATTTTGAGCCATTGTGTTGTGGGGTTTTGTGCTGAAACTGGATGTGCTCAGGGGCAACGTTGGAAACTTAAAATGGGATTCAGAACAAGCAGTGTGGTGATGCAAACAGAGGTCTTGCCTAAGCAGTCTGCAGACTCAATCAGTGGCTTAACTTGTGGGAAGCTTTGAGAATTTCTTCTCTATTGGGAAGATTCAGACTCAGACTGGTATTTTCAGAGTTGCCTGAGGGAAGTGATTTTGATTTTTTTTTTTAAAAAAAAAAGTGTGCAGAATTTCCAGGCAGCTTTACAGAACCCCAAACCTCACCACAAAATTTTGAGCAATGGTTTGATTCTGCAGTATAACATAGCATCTGTGCAGGACTTCCTTCCTGCACTTCTCTTGAAGTAAAACCTTAAAAAAATCCCCAATCCAGAGGAGTTCCTTGCTAGCATGTTGTGTGGTATTAGTTCTGAGTTCCCTCCTAACTTAAACCCACGTGGTTCCTTGCTGTTTCAATTCTGAAAAATCTGCATCATTTGATAAATGACTTGAGTATCAAAAATAGAAACCACTACACTTCTTCAAAGCCTGCAATTCAGACTGTTTGGGAGCAGATAACGTTTTGCTTTCATAAACTAACCTCAAGTGCCTCTCAATTCTGGGGGTTTTTTTGTATAGGAGCTTTACAAAAGACCTGGAAATCTGGGCAAGATAGGTTTGATTAAATTGTTACCAAGCAATGACTGTCTCTCATGTCTTTTAAAAATAAAATCTGCCCATAGCTTAAGCAGTTTCTTTCCTCCTCCTGTGCTTAGCACTTTTCAACAGGCATGTTCTAGCTGCAACTGAAAAGAAGCAGCTTGAACCACGAGTTTCCTTGTCACTGTTTTCACATCCTCTTCCTTTCCCTGGGTAGATGTGGTTTGTGTGTGTGTGTTGGCTCCTGAGGAGATGGAGCTTTGTCAAAGCCTCTTCTCAGATGCATCACCCCATCTTGCTGCTTTTAAGAAAGAACTACAAACCCTGTTCTGCTTTGCTGAGAGAACCATGTTTGTGGTTCTGAGCTGAAGTTGTCTTCCAAGACCATGGGTTGAGAGCCAAAAGAGAGGCACAGGTGATGTTTTGCAGGGCTGAAGATGCAAAGCCCCTGAACTGCCTGTTACATCTAATCATAGAATCACAGACTGGGCTGGGTTGGGAGGGACCCCAAGGATCACAGAGCTCCAACCCCCCTGCCACAGGGTTGCTACACAAGGTTGCCCAGGGCCCCAGCCAACCTGGCCTTGAACACTTCCAGGGACGGGGCATCCACCCCCTCTCTGGGCAGCCTGTTCCAGCCCCTCACCACTCCCTCTGTAAAAAAACTTCCCCCTAATATCTAATCTAACCCTTCCTTCCTTTAGTTTTAATCCATCACCCTTGTCCTGCCATTATCTGCCCTTTTAAAAAGTTGAATCCCCTCCTGCTTATAAGCTCCCTTCAGAGACTGGCAGGCTGCAATGAGGTCCCCCTGTGTTACCCCTCCTGTTCACTGGAGGAGCTGCAGAGGTGTTTTGGTGCAGGTCTCCACAGAGCTCAGCCTCTCCTTGTAGGGCAGGCCCTACAAAGGCTGTGGCCTTCTCTTCTCCAGGCTGACCCAGTCCAGCTCCCTCAGCCTCTCTTTGTAGGGCAGCTGCTCCAGCCCTCTGAGCATCCTCGTGGCTCCTCTGACCCCTCTCCAACAGCTCCACATCTCTCTTGTATTGGGGGCCCCAGCTCTGGACACAGGACTCCAGCTGGGGCCTCACAGGGCAGAGCAGAGAGGGACAATCCCCTCCCTGTCCCTGCTGCCACCCGTCTGCTGATGGAGCCCAGGATCCCATTGGCTTTGTGAGCTGCAATGTGAGCTAATAGTGTGTGTGGAAGTCATGTGCATGGCTGGTGGTGTTTGGGACAGGAGAGGTGACGTCCTTTACCAGGTGACTTGTCTGTCACACCGCTGCAGGGGTTGTCTCTTATCTGGAGAGATAGGTTTTGATGTGATGGGGGTTTTGTTTGGTGTTTTGTCTTGTTTTCCTTTTAAGTCTGGCAAATCTGGATGGGTGGAGAGGTGAGTTAACGTGCTGTCAGCTCATGTTTTGAGTCAGAAGTGACAGGAGCTTGTGTGGAAAACTGCCACAGCGTTTGACTTGGGCAGCCCAGGGAAGGATTTGCACTGGGTTAGTACCAGTAGTGTTAGGCACTTGCACAATGTGTCAGTTAAAAATTTAGTGTCTGCATGTTGCCCAGTTTGTTAGAGAAACACTCATGTTTTCAGTGCACTTCATACATTCAGAATTGGGAGAGGTGTATGAGGGGGCCAAGAAGCATAATGCATCTCATGGGCTCATTAGTAGGTCATGTTGATTGCTCTAAAATGCTTGGCTGGACCATGTGGGTGAAGAAAGGAGACCAACTTCCACATCTAAAACTGTTTCTTATTTCAGTCCCAAAAAACAATTGGGGAAGTAATCCAAAAGTGTGGGTGGGGGGGAGGTGCCAGGCAGGTGCAGATCTCCAGGGAAGCACTGGAACAGTGTGGGGTTCCCAGGGGGCTGAGGAGAGAAGGGAGTTGAGACCTGCAGACAGGTTACAGGGGCAGAGGGTAAGGGGCTTTCTGAAATGTGGGCCATGAGCATCTCATACCAATTCTGGGTTTGCTGCCTCCTTTGGGAAACAAAATGGCACTGAACTTTTTGAGCTTAAAGGGTGAAAACTACACACAGGGTGAATGAGTATCTTCCATTTGATAGCTGGAGTTAGTGTTTCCAAGCACTTGAAACCCAGACCCTGTGTAAGCATGAACATGTTTGCCTTCCTGCCTTACAAAATGGGAGCTGAACAGATGTTTGTATGGACAGTGGGTTGTTTTTTTTTCCCCCAAACCTGAAAATCCATTTCCAGAACAAATGATTGCAATTCCCACATCAGGTGATCTCACCCTTTTGATGTATCTTCATTTAAGGAGCACAGGGTTGTCATTGTCATTGTGGGTGTGGGGACAAACTTCCAGTTGAAGTGTGAAGATGCTTACAGACAAATGCTTTCTCTTTAACCCACAGGTTTGGTGGTACCAGTAACAACACAGCATCGTTTGGCACGCTGGCAAATCAAAACACCCTGACATTTGGATCACTGTCACAACAGGGGACTGGTTTTGGCACACAAAACAGTGGCTTCTCAGCTTTTGGGACAGGTGGAGGAGGTAGGAGAAGTTAAAACAGAATGAACTTAGCTGGCCTTCTATCTCTGGGTTTCCCTGGAATTTGGGCATGACTGCTCAGCTCCTGGTCAAAAATCTGCCTGGTCCTGCTGTAGGGAAGGCACCTGTCCTGGAGCACTGAGTTGCAGGGTGGGGTGTAGTGTCTCCTCTGACTTTAGATCATAATTCCTCTGTTGATTTGCTGTGTGGCATGTCAGTGTCACTCTTTCACCTGCACGCCTCACCAGATCATTGCTTTTCACCCCTTTTTGTGGGGTTGTTCTTTCTTCTCCAAGGCAAATTCCTGAGACAGATTTAAACCTCTTCAGCACCCTGTGCAGAGGTATCTGTACTTAGCCTCAAAAGCATATGCACTGCAAAACTGAGCTGCACCACCTGTAGCCAAACATCTATCTGATGTAATTCTGTGAAGCTGCAGGGGTTTACCCAGGGCTGAGAGCTGTGCCTTTGAGAGAGGACCTGCTTGGTGGGGGCCTGCCTGGCACCACGGGCTTGCATTAAGCACAAACTCCACGTTCAGAAAGCAGCCCTCCCTCCTTTCCTGGAGAGGTGAATAAACCAGGCACACTGCACATGGTGACTGCTAACGAATGGACTAGCTGATTAGCAGTGAAAGCAAAAGGCCTCTTAGGAACCCAGACAAGTCACTTCTCTTCTAGATGGAGATTTGACTTTCATTGTTTGCCCATTGCTCTTTCCCTGCCCTAAGGCAGGAACGAAATGGTTTTTCAGCCTGTGTCTGGGAGGGGACACTTACTACAGATCTTATTCATTTTACCTTTTAACAATTACTTTTCTGGGTTTCTTCCAGGGTTTGGTTTTGGCTCACCCAACACGTAAGTACCAGTTTGTGTCTAACTCTTCATCACACAGAGAAATAGAGTCAGAATAGAAGAGTTGAAGGGCTTATAAGAACAAGCTTTGAAAGTAGCAGTAACATAGCATTTCTGATTTCCCTTTCAGTGGAGCTGCATAGAGCTCCCAAGTCCAGGCTCTGGAAATGTGCCTGCCAGTGAGGTTAATCTTTTATGTAAGAGCAAATTTTCAGTTAGCTCATGCTCTTTCCCCACCTCTCAGGGACATGATGTGTGTGTGAATCTAGGATCTACTCCATTTATTGGGTTGAAACAGGGAATGGAATAAATCGGTGCTTTTCTGGCTGAATTGTGATGATGATGTACAGTTAAAAGAACAGGACTAAGAGCTGAGGTGAACTCTGGCATCCACTCTGCCTCTGGTTTGCTGAGTTACTTCTAGCAAGTGTCTTTTACTTTGTTTTCCCTGTCAAGTACCTGCAGACAGTAGGCTCTAGACTCAAAGTAATTATTTCCAGCTCACTCTGTCAATATGATGTCAGGTAAAAGATGCTGGAAAACCCAATGTGAGCTCATGAGAAGCTTCTGATAGCAGGGAGGTGAAATTTGTTTGAGAGGTCTGATGAATTGGCAGGACAAGGGGGAATGGATTAAAACTAAAGGAAGGAAGGGTTAGATTAGATATTAGGGGGAAGTCTTTTACAGAGGGAGTGGTGAGGGGCTGGAACAGGCTGCCCAGAGAGGGGGTGGGTGCCCCATCCCTGGGGGTGTTCAAGGCCAGGTTGGATGGGGCCCTGGGCAACCTTGTGTAGCTCCAGGCCTGGAGGTTGGTGGCCCTGCCTGTGGCAGGGGGGTTAGAGCTCTGTGATCTTTGGGGTCCCTTCCAACCCAGACCATTCTATGATTCTATGAATGAATACTGCCTGAGGGGCAGACTCTAGCACTCACTGCTGTGTTGGGTTTTTTCCTTCCTCCACAGATCTTCCTCTGGATTTAGCGGATGGAGAAGCTAAGACCACCCTGAGCTCTCTGGTAGAACTGTGCTCCTGTGTTCATGAGTTACTTATGTCATCCATGTCCTGACAGCTTTTTCTTTTAAATACAAGTCCTCAAACTTATTTTTAAGGAAAAGATTTTTGCTTATTTTTATGCAACATCTGTTCTCGCTCTATATTAAACTATTTTATCTGCCTTGATGTTATTTGTGTTGGAAGGGTTTCTCCCCTCAATCTAGAAGAACTAGATGTACCCTGTGGTTACCAGCCCCATTCTGGACTTGGCTTTTTCTGTTGGTCACCCCTTGCCTGGATAAAAGAGTAGCTCAAGTTGGTTCCTGATACAAACCAGCACGTTTTTCATTGAAGAGAATGACTGATCATCCCTGGGCGCTTAGGAAGGGGCTGAAGTTTGCCCTGCTAATTTTAAGTATAGAATGGGGCACGTGTTTATCTCACTGAAGTGCTAAAACTGAGTCATGTGTGAGCCAGAGGCTCAGTGGAGAAATAGGAAATTATCTGAGAAGAATCTGGCAGCGTGCAGAACACGTTCCCATGGCAGTAACATTCAGCAAAGAGGTGGGAAGCAAACGCTCTCCCTATTTTTACCTTTCTGTAAATTTTGCAGAACTCAGAAAATAGAACTCAGGTTATAGGGAGAACTTCTGGCCCTTCAATTTGAAGTGTGACCTCCATCCAGAGGCATTAGTGATTTTGTAGCTTATGGCTTTGGCTGTTGGGTTCTGCTGCCAGCTGCAGGGGGTTTTTCTGACACGTAGGAGATTGACTAAAGGGAAGAGCTACAGGGAAAAAGTACAATAACATTTGGGAAATTCTCATCTGTTTAGACTTGAGCATACTGAGCAAATGCTTTAAAGAATGCCCTGAAGGTGTTCTGGACAAACTCTTTCTGTTTGGTGCATCTGACCTCCACAGAACCCTGAAATGATGTAATGGGTTTTTGTTGCTCTGTGAAAAGTGCATTGGAAATAGCAGCCTGGATATTATTTGAATACATGCTGATGGGATGGGTTTGCCTTCTTGGTCCTGTTTGGACATTTTGGAGTACTTCTGCCTTTTGTATTTTCAGCAGAAACATTCTAATGTTTATATTTTCTTTTAATTTTTATTTTTTTATTACCACACAACACGATGGGAGGTGTTGCTTTCTGGTTTGGTGGGGGTGTGGTCACTTTTTGGAACTGTAAATAGTTGACAACTGGTTGTATTCAGATCCAGTGCTATAAACTGAATTCTTACATCTGTCAACAGCTCCTGAACTAATCACTTCAAGTCAACTCAAACCATTAGTGCTGGACCCAACTCCTCTCTGAGGTGGGCAGAGACCTTCCTGGCTCTGCAGCTGGGAATGACATTAGGTGGGTTCCTCTTGGCAGAGGAAGCCCACTGAAACGTGGGGAATACAGTGTACAAGGAGGGCTTGTTTTAGATACAGAGAGGTTTTGTAAGGCTATAAGGTTTTACATATGCCTTGGATGTTGGACCCTGGCACACCCCATGTCATTTTGGAGATGGCACTGGTGCTGGGTTTGTGCCCTCCCTTCCCTGCTGAGGGAATAGAGCCAGCACCAGCAATCCTGGGACCCTGAAACTAGAACAGAGGAGAAAGTGGTCTGCAATTTGCTGGTTTGGAGATGGGAGAACAAGCTGAAAATAGGTTGAAGTGTGCCCTCATGGTATGTTTTCCTTGACTGTACAACACTTCTGAAGGCCTAGAGGTGATCCTCCTGGTCTGCTTTCCTTCCTTTCTTTATAAATAGCAGCTGACCCAAACTGGTGACCTTAAATTCTTTGCATTAATCTCCCCTCGCTGTGGCATGCGACACCTCCTAGCAAGGCTGTATCAGCTGTGCTCCCCCAGATAGCTAATAAACCTCTTGCTATGGAGAAGATTGGCTTGGCATGTGATGTTGGTGTGCTGAGCCAGTTAAGGTTTCTTTTTTGGAATGATGGGAGCAGTTGGGGGTTGTCCCTGCTGTGCTCCATGGGACCTGTTTAACTCCTTTACCCTCTGAAGAGGGTCACTGTTCAGCCTGGAGAAGAGAAGGCTGTGGGGGGACCTCATTGCAGCCTGCCAGTCCCTGAAGGGAGCTTAGAAGCAGGAGGGGATTCGACTTTTTAAAAGGATAGACAATGGCAGGACAAGGGGGATGGAGTAAAACTAAAGGAGGGAAGGGTTAGAGTAGATATTAGGGGGAAGTTTTTTACAGAAAGAGTGGTGAGGGGCTGGAACAGGCTGCCCAGAGAGGGGGTGGTTGCCCCATCCCTGGGGGTGTTCAGGGCCAGGCTGGATGGGGCCCTGGGCAACCTTGTGTAGCTCCAGGCCTGAAGGTTGGTGTCCCTGCCTGTGGCAGGGGGGTTGGAGCTCTGTGATCCTTGGGGTCCCTTCCAACCCAGACCAGTCTGTGATTCTATGAAGAGCCACAAGAATTGCTCCAGAAACCTGTGTTTCCTTGCAATGCTTCCAAACTCGTGGCTGAAAACCCAACCCCCTGAACTATCTGCCCTTGAGAAGCAGGTGCTGCTCCTGGTTTCCATAGTAGCTGCTGGAGGAGCTGAGTAGCATAGAGAGGCTGATCGTGACCACGAGCCTACAGGAACACACACAAGATGAGGCAAAGTCAGCTTTGGAGGGGAAAAAAACTCTGCATTGTTATTAGATGACTCAAGGGTTTGGCAAGTGTCTGTGGCACTTGGTTGGTGGCTCCCAGGAGCTGTTAGCGTCTGTCATCTCTCTTAGGTGGCCAGTGATCTCGTGGCCTCTGTCCAGGCTTTTGCAGACAGGTGTCCAGCTGCAGGAAGCCCCTGTCTTGGCTGGTCTGGGAAAGGAGCTGAGGACTGACCGGGCTTGGAGCCCTCGTTTCATTAGCTGTGGTGTTCTGGCTGGTTCACCCCTGAAGAACTAAGGGCATCCCTTCCAGGGCTGCTCTGATGGAGCCTTGGTAACTCTGGGCTAATGCAGTTGGGCCTTTTTTTTTTTTCCCCTGCCATTTCAGTAGCAGAGACCTTCCAAGGCTTTGATCAAAGCTGGATTCTTAATTATTCTTAGGGAAAGAACACGTTTAATTTCCACATGCCTCCTGAGACTGTGCTGTGGCCTTGAGGTGGTGGAAAGTGGAGTACTGGTGATGGTGTTACAGGCTGGGAGGGTGGAGAGGAGCCTGAGGCATAGTGAGGATCTCCCCAAACCCAGGGAAGAGACTGGACCTGGGGATTTCTGCTTCCTCAAAGGCTGGAAGAGCACCAGAGAAGAGAGCCTTTTTCTGGGAAAAGGGCAAAGTGTCACTTTGTCAGAGAGAGACACAAGGACAATTATTTAAGCTCCTGTTTTAAAGGCTTTTGCTGTATAACACTTGGTACTGCAGAGTACCAGTGGTCTCAGCTGTACCCCTCTGTCTGGATCTTCCTCCTGGGAGGGAAGGATGTCATTTCTTTGTCCCTTCTGCACTGCAGTGGTGTCACTGGGGACACGTACCGGTGGCATCCCTCTGCTGTCAAAGCCAGGAGGGATCTCCAGGCTGAAGGTCTTCCTGTGCTGCTGGGTTATATCACTCATCTCACCACATTCCTCCTGGGCACCTCCCTTCCCGAGCAGTGCTGTGGGCAGAGCTGGTGTGCCACTGACCAAAGCCCTGGTGATGCTCTGTGGGGAGAAAGCAGATGTGCTTTGACGTGACTGTCCTCCTTAGGGTGGGCTTATCGGTCTCAGCAGCGACCTGCTGTGGTGTGTGGGGTGTCTGGGGGTGAGCAGGATCCCTGTGAGAGATGGTGGAGGCTGAAAAAGTGCTGCTGAACGTCTTGGACCTTTGATCCAGGGAGCGAGGCTGTGGAAAGGTGAGTGCAGGTGGTGGCACCACCTCTCCTCCCACCCCTTTGCCCAGAAACCAGGGGCATGGTCATGGCTGGGGCCAGTCTCTGCCCCTTGGCAGCAGCCCTGCCTGGAGCTGCCTGCTTTCACCCTGCCACCCCATGTACGTGTCCTTGCCCCGAGGATGGAGTGACATCTTAGTTACCCCTTCTTAGTTTCCATCTGTCCTGCCCTTGTGTGTTCCTCGCAGTGTTGCTTACAAGGAAAACTAATCCTGCACCAGGAGCGTGTCTGGCAGGTCTGAGGCAGTTCTTGTTCCTAGATAAAGGCCACGGTGAGCCCTGGGAAGAGATGGCCATGGCTTGGCAGGATGAGCAGCCCTCACCCTGCAGCTAAACCAGCCTCATCCTCCCTCC
>VZTU01023012.1:107979-144468 GCA_013400835.1 Zapornia atra
GCTGGGTTGTGTGTGGGGGTTTTTAATCCTTCGCCTCTTTGCTAGATGCCCGGGAAGGTGAGAGAAGCGGGATCGGTGCCCCCGCCTCCCGGCTGCCGCAAGCTTCCTCCTCTCTCGCAATACATTCGTGCGTACCGGGGACGGCGCCGGGTTTCAGCCTCGCCGGCGGAGCGAAGGGGTTTGTGCGGGGGGGGGAGGGAGGCTCCCGCACCGCCCCGATCGCCACCGCCGCATCAAAAAGGACACCGGGTCAAACTTTGCAGAAACTCGCCCGTAGCCTTTCCGGACCCCCGGGTGTGCCCGGCCGCTCCCGCCGCCTGCCCGGGCAGGGAGCCCGGCATGACAGCGGCTCCTCTGCCCGGCTGGCCCGGCGGGGGGATCGCGAGCAGGTCTTGGCCACCCCCTCGCCCCCTCTCCCTTCTCCCTGCCTCCCTGTCCTCCCTCCTTCGCCCAATCCCATCCCTCCCCCTGTATTTCGCTTTTAAACTGCAGCTGTTGAAGCTAAACCTCCTTTGCACAACCAGCATTTCCTCCCGCAGCTCCGTGAATTGTGGGTAATGTAGTTTTTTTTTTTTAGAAACGTCTTTTTTTTTCTTGCTTTTTTTTCTTCTTCTTCTTTTTAAATTTAACGTATTTTCTCTTGACTTCTCAGATTCAGATTTTCCTCTCCTGGCTGGAGCTCGGTTGGTAGGTTTGGTAAAAGGATGCTCTGCTTATGTGCAAAAAACTTACAGCCCTCGGCTGGGTGGGCTGTGATTCAAGCAAGTGCAGAGCTCTCCATAGCAGCAAAGGGATGAGGGAATAGCTGGAATAGAGAGACACACACACATCCGAGGTAGCAGTGGCCTGTGGGAAAGTTGTAAACTTGTATTCTGGGTGGTTTTAGGAGCAGTGTTGCTGGCTGGTCCTGCTGACCACCAGCCAGGTGAACATCCGAATTCCAAGAGCTGGGCACCAGATGAGGTGTGTGTGTCCCGGTTTGTGGCAGTAGCTCTGTGTGTTGGGTGTTACACAGGGCGCTGGGCGTGCTTGTCTCCCATGACTTGCTTCAAAATAGGGAACCCAGGGTACTGATGGGTAAAAATTGCTTTCCTGGTGCCACTCCTGGTACATATAGTGATGCAGAGCTAAGTAAAGGCCTTCTAATGTTTCCCACTCCATGCTCTCTGCAGGCTTGGTTAGCTCACACAGTGCCTGGCGTTTTCAATGCTGCGTGCTTGCTGTCTGCCCTCCAGCAGGGAGTAGAGACTGGAGTTACTGGGTGATCCTGACAAGTGAATCCTACGGGGCCAGAGGAGGCAGATCTACTCTGTTCTGTGGGAAAAGCAGGGTATATTGCTGTGGTTTCCTTCTGTACGTTTCCCAAAGCATCAGTGAAGTATTTATTTCCAATCTCATTGTCCCTGTGAAGGGCACAACTAGCACCCTCTGCCAGATGCAAGCACTGAGAACGCGCCTGAGTTACGAGCAAGTAACTTACTATCACGTAGTACAAGAAAGAATGAAAAGGAGCATCCCTGAGTGAAATATCCAGTCGCTTCAGCAGCCTCCAGAAGGTGCTGAAATACTTTGACATTTCCAAGGCTCTTTCACACTTTTCAAACAAGCTCGTCACAGTTTCTTGGAGCATTATGAGTCTGGTGAAACCCGTGTGTTCTGCTGCTCTGGTTTCCCTGAAGCTTCATCCGGGTCTTGCTTCAACTTGGCTGTCTCTGGTGTTCTGGTCAACTAGGAAATTGCGTTATCTCATTCTAATTAAATCAGCTTTTCATCTTCAGCTGGAATTTGATTTGGGTTTTGGTCATGCCTGTGTCCGCTGAGATCATAGAATCACAGACTGGTCTGGGTTGGAAGGGACCCCAAGGATCACAGAGCTCCAACCCCCCTGCCACAGGCAGGGACACCAACCTCCAGGCCTGGAGCTACACAAGGTTGCCCAGGGCCCCATCCAACCTGGCCTTGAACCCCCCCAGGGATGGGGCATCCACTACTTCTCTGGGCAGCCTGTTCCAGCCCCTCACCACTCTCTCTGTAAAAGAGAGTGATGCTGTAAGCAGTGAAGGCATTAGTACACCCCACCCCAGTGGAATTAGGCTGTATTTAGAAGAGTTCCCATGCCCGAGGGCGTGGTGTGCTGATGGAATCGCTGGGGACATGAAGCCAAGCTGTGATAAGTAAGAATGTGTAAGTAAGTGTCTGGTGATGCCCTGAGCTGCGTTTCCTTCTGCTGTTCCTTTGATGCACCTCCCCATGTCTCACCAAAGTGCAGATGTGCTCCACTCCTCTCCCCTGGCATTGTGGCCTGCGCTGTGCCTTCAGCACCTTTTCCAGGCTTACAGAAAGGCAGGGGCTGTCCCTCACTGCCTCAGCAGGGACAAATAAAGCCAACTCACCAGAGCTGTGCGATGCCACGCTAACGAGCCTGACCACGTGTGCTGACCACATCCTATTTAATTTTGGCCAAGCCCTCTTCTGCACCCCTGGAAGACCCCCGCAGGCACACCGCAGGTTTCCTTGTGAGCACTCCATCACAAGCAGTACTTCTTGGCTGCTGGAGCCTGGGGTGCACCAAAGCTGCCAGTGAATTGCTGCGAAAGGGACCCTCCTGTCCCACCCATGCCTCCAGCACTGAGCAGACGCAGGATTCATCCCTCTGGGCCTTCTCTGGGGTGCTCAATGACCTGTGAGGATCGGGTGTCAGGCAGGCCTGGAATAGCCCCGCTGGAGCAGGGAGACAGCAGGTTTAGCAGGGATATTTATAAAGCCCTGGTTTTGTGGCTGTTTGTGAGCATCATGGCCCCAGTGCAGCCATCAGGAATGTTTGCCTCCAGAGCTTGGTTCTCCCTTGGGACAGGCGGTGACGGCCCAGCTGGCTGCAGGACAGACCAGATCACTTTCCTGTCTCATGGCACTTTGGGCAGGGTTTGCTGGCACTGTGTCCGTCCCATGCCACCCTCCCTCTGCTGTCCCCTTCCCACCTGGGTGCGTGGCTGGGCTCCGGGGGCAGCTCTGTGGGTAAGGCAGAGAAATTCCCCCTTCTCCGTGTCAGCAGAAGACACAGACACCCAATTAAAATAACTCCCAGGGCTGGGAAGGTATTTTTTTCCCTGTGACAGCTCCTGAGGAACATGCTCTGTAATAGCTCAGCATCCTTGGCACGAGGAGAAAGAGGATGAGGAGGAGGAGGAAGAGACCATTCTGCCCAATTCTGCAGGCTCCTGGCCACCAGCGCTTCAGCCCTCTGCTCACAGACACTCTCAAGGATCCCCACACAGAAGCAGCCCTGCGTAGAGTAGAGCCAGAGAAGCAGGGAGGCTGTCCAGTGGGGAGGTGACAGCTGTACCCACCTTAGGAAGTGGTGACAGCGGTTATCTCCCCAGCAGATGTCAGGTGGGCTGAGAGTTTCCACGTGCCTCAGAGCAGGATGAGGGCAGGCAGACAGGGATGGGGCGCTGACTTCCCCCATAGTGTGAGCATGCCACTGCGCAGCAGGAGATCAGACAGGAGCTGGTGGGTGTCAGTGATGTGGCAGTGTCTGTGCATGCTCCTGGGCTGCCGCAGCCCCACGTGGTACCTGAACCGAACAGGGTTGTGGTTTACAGGCTGGGGAGGGGATGAGCTCTTCCCCTGGCTAGGAGCATCACCACAAACTAGAGGTGGGACCCTCTGACTCACCTCTGGCCAGTCTGTCGGAGGGGCTCACGCTGCAGGGATGGTTTATCTGGAGGATTTTGAGAACTAAAGATTAAAAAATGCAAAGAAATTTTTCTTATGACCTCAGAAAGCCAAGAGCGACCTTTCATCTAGCACTTAAACTCTCCAGTGGATTAGGGACAAGGCTTTATAAGATATCTGGGTGCCTGATGCCCAGGTTACCTGTGCAAGTACTGACCTCTGCAACTGAACACTTGTGTAGGCAAATGTCACTGGCACTGAGAGATGTGCCGGTTCTGCTTCTCTGGGCAAGATTCATTTCCTCCGCTTCTCCATCCATGGGGGATTTCCAGCCTCTTTCCATAGGAATAATCCTGTCTCTTGAGCGTGGGGGTGGTGTGACACTGCCCAGGGAAGGTACCTGTGGATCTGTCTCAAGCGGTTGTTGTCCTTCGGGCTGGAGTTGCTGAGATAGAGGGTCTCTGCCAGCAGTGCTTGAGGCTTAGATCCACGCGGCTGCGGTTCAGGGACTGTAGTAAGATCATCCAAACCCATGAAGCGGAGCTGCGAGCGCAGACAGGATGATCTCAGGGGGTCACTGGTGATCGGAGGGTGGGGGGTGTCTTAGAGGGGCTCGCTGCAGCTGCGCTGGGGAGCTGATGGCAGCTGTGCACAGATGAAGCGATGGAGCGCAACGTGCTGTTGCAGGAAGGACGGTGGGATTTGCCTGTCCTCTGTGGGAGGACTCCCCAGGGTCTTGCACGAGCCTTCCTCCTCCCCGTCCCACGATGCCTGCTCCCCTGGGGCCAGTACCTGTGCTGCTGATGGCAGCCACAGCTCCGGGGACGCGGGCACCGCCTGTCACCTGCTCTCAGCATGGGATCTGCGGTGCTGGATGACACGGCAGAAGTGTGCAGTATTTAGGCCACGCTCAGTGCTGGGGGCAGGGGGATGGGAATTCGTTAGCGGAGCCGTGCCTCTTTTAACCAGGAGGCAGGTGATGCTTCTCCTGGGGTGAGCGATGGAAGTTGCTGCAGGGGCACACCCTCAGGGGTGAGAGGGGCTGGGGCTGGAGATGTTTGAAGGGTATCCGGACCAGGGAGGGGAAGGGTGGTATTTAGGGTGCCCTGGCAGGGGTGAGGCACTGCAGAACAGACAGATCAAGGAGATCCCCAGGGAAAAAGCCCCTTGGGGGAAAGCCCCTGAGCAATGCCCAGCCTAGGAGCTTGAAAAGCCAGGCTGCACAGCCCATGGTAGAAGCAACACCAAGGAGGGAGGGGAAGGAGGGAGGGATGCTGTGATCGCCTCCAGCTCTGACTCTGATACTGAAATCTTAATTGTAGTACAAAAAGAACTACATTTCCCAGTTTCCCTTGCAGCCCAGGGGAATAAGCAATTGGAAGATTTAAATAGACCAGGCCAGAAGCAACCAACCTTTGGCACAATGCTTTTCCCTCCTCTTCTTCCAATCTATTGGCTGTTTAACCTTTTTCCCTGGCACTGGAGTGGCTGCCAAGCCTGGCATTAATTTTCCTTCCAAGCTTGCTAGGCCCATGAAGTAAACAGCCATGTGCATTCCTTACTCTATATTTAACAGCTGCAGGCTGTGCTGGGGGCAACTGGAACAGAGGGGAACCTTTGTAGCTTCCCAATTTCACAGCTCGTGAGGGTGGGAGTGGGGGGAAGCTCTCTGCAGGGAGAAGAGGGATTTCTCTCCTTGCCGGTATTTGCAAAGCAGGTTGTGTTAGAGAGAGACTGCAATGCCAGCATCCCAGCCACGGTCCAGGGCAAGAGACAGGAGCAATGTCCTCAACAGGGCTGAGTTCCTCTCCCTGAATCAACCCTTGAAGGGGAACCAGGAGAGCAGGAGCTCCAGCAGAAAGCAGAGTGCCCAGGCTGGGGCAGCTGGTGCCCAGAACAACAACCCCAAGGAGCGGAGGCAATCGCAGCAGCTGCCCGAAGAGGACTGCATGCAGCTCAACCCCTCCTTCAAGGGAATCGCCTTCAACTCCCTGCTGGCCATCGATATCTGCATGTCCAAGAGGCTGGGAGTGTGTGCTAACAGAGCCTCCTCCTGGGGTGGTGCCCGCTCCATGATTAACCTCCTGGGGATAACGGGGCACGGCATCCCCTGGATTGCGGGTACCCTCATCTGCCTGGTGAAGAGCAGCACGCTGGCAGGTCAAGAGGTCCTCATGAACCTGCTGCTAGGTGAGTGACAAACCTCCCTCCCCACCGGGAAAGCCCAGCCCTGGTCATAGCCCAGCAGTGCTGGGACTCCTCCTCTGAGTGCTCCCAGGCACCGATGTGGCCAGGAGGCAGCGAGTGACCTTCGGGCTGAATGCTGCACTTAGCGTCCGTCTCGGTCTGGGGTACCACGGGTGATGGATGTAGCAAAGTGTTGTCTAAGAGGGGTGGAGAAATCCTGGTAGCTGGTGACACCCACAGAATAGGGGCAGGTCCATGGTCCTGCACGGGGCAGGGTTGTCCAGTCAGACTAAGGAAGTGCCTGTGATGTGCAGGTGGATGCCAGCAGTGACGTCCTTTATTTAATCTTTGGTCATCTGCCTCGGTGGTTTGATAGGAGGGGAAAAAGTAACCATTTTAACCTTTAGTCTGTGGATCAGAGCCTGAGGCTATCCTTGAGAGAGGAAAAACCCCAGATTTCCATACCCTCACCACGTTCCTGAGCAGACCCTGGCTCCACGTCTCAGGCACCACGGGATGGAGTCCCATCTCCTTCCCTGCTGTGGTTTGATCTCGCATCCTCCTTCCCGTGAGGACCTTTCGTGCTGCTGTCCCCGTTTCCATGCGCTAAGTGGACCCAAAGGCTGTGCAGACGGGTGGGATCTCTCTGGCTCTCCTGCTAGTCCTTTCCTGTGTGGTGGTCCCTGTCCTTGTTTCTGGAGGTTGGGATGTGTTAAAGCGCAGATGCCTTCTGAGGTGAGCAGGCCCCATCCCACCCACCTGGACTGATGTCCCACCAGTGTGAGCCCTAGGCAGGACTTGCTTTCGATCCTCACCCCAACCTACCCTGGCCATGTCTACCTGTGGACCTTGCTCTTCTCTCTTTCTTGCCCTTGGCATGGGACCCAATTATTGTAATTTCCCTTGTGACTAATTACTATCTCAGCCAGCTGTGACCTGTCCCAGTGTTTCACCCTTCCCCAAAAATGCTTTTAGTTGGTAAGAGAAACTGAAAGCATTAGACTTGGGCCTTTGCTTCTCAGGAAGCGTTTTGGGGGGACATGGGAGCATCTTATTTCAGAGGCACCTCAGGGAAGGGATGTTATGTATGCAGGGGCTGACTGTGATGTGTTACGGGCTCTGCAACATGTCCTCCAGAGTTCTTTCACAAGTTCATCCTTTGGAGAGGGTGAAGTTTGTGCTGAACTGGCTTGAAAAGCACAGTGGTAGCTGCCTTTTCTCCCTTCTGCCTTTGAAAGAGACTGTCCTCATGCTGTGACATCTAATGAAGGGAGGCCATTGCAGGGAAGAAGCCAGAATAGCATCGGTGTGATGCAGAGCCCGCTGACGTCAGCAGTTCTTCCAGGGGCTCCTCAGTGTGCTGGGTCAACCTCTTGCAGAGCACAGGAGCTCCATTTAAAAGGGCACGAGGATGAAATAGTAGGTGACTAACATCAACTGGCAGTTTCCAGATGTCTCTTGACCTGGGAGCCTTTTGACAGTTTTGCAGCCTGAAAACTGACCTCTTTGACTCCAAAATATTTGTGATCCTCACAATGACATGATGCCACTTTTGGCTTAACAACAAGAAGGTTTTTCTTGCCCTTCTGTTGCTGTGTGAGGAGACCAAAGCTACCTCCAGGCTGTCTGGAAACTTTGAGTACTGGGTGGTTTCTGGGAGAGCTCAGCTCTGTACCACCACCAGCATCTCCAGGTCTCCGGAGCTCAAACGTGCTGCTTGAGGACATCTCAGGGCAGGGGTTCTGAAGTCTTGCTTCCTTGCCAGGATGCACTACTCCCATCCCTCTTCTCTGGCCACCAAGAGAGAAAATAGTTAAACGATGCAAAGGGCTGTTTCACACCATGACTCAACAGCTCTGTAGGTCTGGCAGCCTCCAAAGAGCTCTGCTTCACCCTCCAAGTAGACAACGTTGACTAGAGGGGCTGACCAAGATGCCCTGAGCCTCAGCAGGACTCGTGTCAACCCCACAGAGCAGCTCTCTGCTGTGAGTGTGGCCTTGGTTTGATATTTAAGACTGCAGTCAGAAACTCCAGATATCCAAGGAGCTGCAGAGTCTGCCCAGGGGGCGTGAGGCTCATGGACCTAGACAGGTCCTGTGAGAAGGGGGGTTTTGTGGAGATGGGAAGGGCACAGCAGGACTGCTGTGTCTGGTGTCCTTGTTCCTCTCTCTGTGGTTTTCCATCGGGATGCAGTGCAAAGCCCTCCTAGATAGGGACAGGTCAAGGGGAAGGGAACCTCCTGGTGCTTCCCTGGTCTCCTGGGAAGAAGGAAGCAGGGAAGTTGGGGTTATCTACGTTACCCCTTCCTCACCTCCCCATCTCTCCTCCCTNATTTCTGATGCAGTGTCTGGGCAGGGAGCCAGCCCATCACAGAGCGCTTGTTTAGGATTCGCAATCAGGCTTTCAAGGCGAGGAGACAGGAGACTGCTGAAATGAGACCAGGAACCTGGCAGAAGCACCACTGCAGATGGAGGGGGGGCACTTGTGCCTGAGGAGCCCTTGGCAGGAGCTTTGCCAGCCCATGCGGGAGCATTTAGGGTGAGGGGGGTGGGGGGGTTGTCTGACCCTGGGATGCTCCATCCATCCCAACTGCAGCTGTTTGATTAGCTACCCCAAGCAATGTTTTCCCTTCATGTTTGTCATCTGTGATGGAATTTATTGATTCTCCTCGATGGAATCTCTTCCAGCAAATGCCAAACAGCCAGAGCAGCACGCTCACAGCCTGTTACTGAAAAGATGGGAGAAATATCTGTGCCCACTGTAAAAATCCCTCTGCCAGAATGTGCTTTCAGGAAGACAAGCCCAGCGGTGCCAGCCCTGGCTGTTGAAGAGTCCTGAAGAAACTCTGCACCCACCCCCTCCTTTCCCCTCCCCCCCCATCCCAGTCATTGAGAGAATCATAACTCAGGGACACCCTTCCCCCCACAATCTCAGTTTTAGAGTTCACTGTATTCATCTGCTGGTGTGGGAACTTTTAGGGCTGTTGAAGCTTTTCTCTGCAACCACAAGGATTTAATGAAAACCGATGGGCTTAGAAAATCATTTGAACCTTGTGGTTGGGCTTTTGGGGTGAAAAAGAGGTAGGAAACTTTCCCTAAAATTCCCAGATCTGCCTCAGAACCAGACAGAAACTCCATTAAACCCTGGGGGAAGCAGTACCTTGGTTTCTGGTTCTGATCCATCTGGTGAGGATGTGGATCCAAATTTAGTGACTCATTGACTGCAAAGCCAGCAAAGAACATTTGGATCATCGATCTAACCCACGGCAAAATACAGGCTGTGGCACATCCCTTAATTTATTCCTGTTCAATTTGTTAAGGGAAAAAACCCAAACACTCAATCTGATGTACAATTACCAGCGAGGGTGAACTTGTCAGGGCCACTTCTGTATTGCTGCAGTGGTAGGGACTCTCCCAAGCGCCTTGCCTTCCGTTTGACTCTCCTCTCCCCTCCATGGCGCCTGCATGCCCTCATCTCTCCAGCTGAAGGGCTCTTTTAGCCAGCATCTCTTCTGCCTTTCAGTATTTTGGATAGTGCTCAGTTCATTTTTTCACCTCCTATTTATTAAGCTGAACAGATTGATCTCGTTGGACCGATGGTCTTTCCAGGTCTGGGCACTTTTTTCACTGTGATGGGGATGGAAAACGGTCACCTGCCCGAAGTGGTCACCACGGTGAAGCCCACCTGTTGTGTTTAGAGCCAAAGTGCCTTTGCTGTCAGAGGATACCTGCATGGTTAACCCTTGCATGTAAGATAGGTGTCGGTGCTTGGTGAAACACCAGCCCTTGGCTGGTTCTGCTTCGGTCATGGCTCCTTGGTCTCCTCTCCTCCGTGGGTGAGGAGAAGAGAACCCAGGTTTTCCCTTTGCACTCTGCGTCTCCTGTGACCAGCTGCTGTCTTAGGGACACGGGTCCCAGCCCTCACCCATCACCAGCTGGCTCTGCATCCCCCTTCTGAGGGGCGGGTTGGCTCTTTGGTGCTGTCACTAAGCATTTATTGCCTTCCAGTAAAGCAGTGCCACGGCTGCGGATGCATCGTCACAGGCAGGCTGAGGATGGGTGGTGTACCACGGGAGGGGGACAGGAGGGGAGCCCAGGTCACTTCTCCACTCCTAAAGGCCAGCAAGAAGACAGTTCTTGCTCTCTCCAGTCTTGTCCCTGAATACTGACCTTGCTTTATTCTGACCAGCAACTGAGCCGTGATACTCCAAGGCACAGCCCTGCAGAGCTCTGACTTTATCCTGAGCCATGTATATATTTATTTTAATATATATATATTTATAAACACGTACACATGGCCAGGACTCTGCAGTCACACCCCAGCAGCTTAGAGGTACGTTAGAGAGGAAAGAGAGCAAGAAATTTCTTCACCAGGTCTCCTGAGACCCTGCTCCAACAACACAGAGGTGCTTTCGGGTATTGTCATGCTTTTTTCTTTGGAGCCCATGTGGTGAGCGTTCAGCTGGCACAGCCTGCTGCTGGTAAAGGTCACGGAGTAGATTAAATGCCCAGGCAGTACAGACAAGCTCAGTCTGTTGAGCCTCGGGGCTCGGCAGCCCCGGCCCAGCAGCAAGGCCAGGGAGCTGCAGGGCAGAGGGATCAGTCTGTAGGCAGCAGAGCTTGCTAAGCCCACAGCCCCAGAGCATCTCTGGGGCTAGATGTGTCTATTTTTTCCCTTTCACTATCCTAATGTGAGGGTTTTTCTGGGCCAGATGGGGCAGGTGATGTTTCAGCTGGGAAGAGGAGAGCAGCTCAGGAGCTGATGCTCTGCATGAACCATCCCCTCCTTGTAAAGCCTGGCTTATGGAAGAGGCTCAACCCCTTCCCACTTCCCTCTCAGCCCTGCCAGTGCCCACTGAGATGTCAGTGTGTTTGCAACACATCTGCCCAGCGAGCTGGAAATGTTTAAATGTCAGGTAACCACATGTGACTGTGACTGACCCGTGGTGGGTACCAGGCAGAGGCAACAACAGAGATGCCCACCCCCTGCATCCAGCAGCAAGACACAGGGCCAGCCTGGCATTAGGTACTCCTCTGCATCCCACCAGCCTGCTAATCTGCATCTCGTCCCACTCAGATGGAGCAGCTAAAGTCCCTGGGCCTTTGGTGGGTGCCATCCCCCACCCAAGGTGGGTGGCATCCTCACCCTTCATCCCCTCAGAGGAGACTGAGCTCTGAACAGCACGCAGTGTCCAGCTCACCCAGGTTCCCTGCCCCCTCCCTCCCTTCCTCACCCGCTTCCTCTGCACGCTGATCACTGCAGGCAGGCTGGCAAGTCTGCAGTGTCCCTTCAGATCAAGGACAGCCAGTGACATGCTGGCACACATCTGGCTGCAGCTGGAGCAGGCCGGGGGGTATCTCTGGGGACCCTCCTAGGGTCTCTGACAGATTCACGGTCTGATCAGTCCCTCAGCACTGGTGAGCACCCAGGAGCTCAAGTCCTGGCTGAGGAGGCTCTGAGGATGCCCAGAGCCCTGCAGCCCTTGGGGAACTGCGGGAAGCTGAAATCCAACCCTCACCGAGCCAGCAAAGTGTTCCCCAGCCTGAGTGCAGAGCGAAAGAGAGAGGAATAAAAAGTGTGAGGGTTGTTCAATGGGAAGAAGGGGAATAAACACGGGAAATGAGTCATCCCTATGTCTGTCACTCCGGGAACAGCTTCCCAGTGCCCCTGCCTGGAGCTCTGAGGGGACAGTAGCTGTTTCACTCAGGCAGAGCCAGCTCTGCGGGAGAAGCTGAGCCAGGCTCTGGCCTGAAGGGAGATCCTGAGGAAGGGGTGAGCGTGTCTGCACCCAATGTGCCTTGACAGGAGCGATGATGGGGAAGAGGAAGGTGGAGGAGCCTTGGGCAGCGAGGTGAGTTGCTGGGAAGAGCAGTGGGTAGGGAGAGATGGTGGAGTATCCCGCTCCAGGCCAGGCTTGGTGGAGGATGGGGATGGCAGAGGGGAATCAGATGAACTGCCCCTTTTTCCTCCCCCTGGAAGAAAGCTCTGTGTTTTTACCTGGAGCACAGTTCTGGCCTCTCTCTCTCCATTTCTGTCTATACAGGGATGCTCTCAGACCTAAGTGATCTGGGTCTAACACACCATGAGATGCGATGGTTGGCAACCCTCAGAGCACCGCAGCAGCAGCCTCAATTTGTATGGGGGGAGTTATTTTGGCTGATTTGCCTTATTGAAGGCAACAGGGTGTAAACACGAGCCTAGGCAGTGCTGAGCCTGAGTGAGGAGCTCAGCATTTGTAGGCTGGGAGATGCTGTTGGTCATCAGCCCAAGGCTGTGTCCTTCCTCCAGCTCATCCTGTTCAATGCCATGGTGCTTGTGTGTGTTGTGGTGCGTGGTTCTGGGATGTACTGGTGTTACCTGTCGTAGCGTGCAGGGGCTTTGCAAGCTGTCGGATCCCTTCTGGGAGGCAGCTGAGCCATCTGAGGGGCTCATTTTCCTCCCTCCTCCCTGTGCTCACGCTCTTGCCTGCATCTTGTCCCCAGGCTGTGCAGACCCCCAGCACCGCAGCCCCGCTCAGTAATTGATGCTGAGATACAAATTGCCCAGCTCCCAGAGGCACGACATTTCCAAGGGGAAAACTCCAGGCAGCCTGGGTTTGTACTCAGGGCTGTTTCTAATCATCTAGGATATAGAGGGTCTATTTTTAGTTTGGGGCTTGGGTTTGGGTTGGGTTTTTTTGTTTTAATTAATCACACGATGCTGCTCTCCACCATTTATTCACCTCCCCGTGGCCACTTACCCTGCTCTGCTGCTTGTTCAGCCAAAAAAATAACCTCCCCCCCTAAAAATGCTGCAGTGTCTGATTCATTGGTTCTCCGCCGTGTCATGCAATCTGTGCCTTTTGTCAGCTCTTACACCTAATAGTACCGCATTTGGGGAAGAAAATGGAGTAGAAGAGGTTACTTCCAGAGGAGTGGAGCTCTTCCAGCTGCCACTGACTCCACCGGAGAGAGGGTGAAGATGCTTTTGAAACCTGCATCTTTCATTAATGTCAACTGGTCAAGGCTGCGAACGGCTCGTTTTCCAGGTCAGGGAGCCTAATGCCTGCAGGAGATTTGGGAAGTTCAGAGTAAGTAAAAAGAAAAATGGGGGGGGGTGGGAAAAATGTCGAATTCTAATTATGGAGCAAAAGAAACTGTTTCCAGGGAATGGGATTTGCCTAAACTTCACTCCTGAGCGAGGTTGGCTGATCGGGGAACTACAGGACCTCCAAAGCCAGCTTTGTCCCTACCCATGGCCTCAGCAGCTGTGGTGGGGAGCAGATGGCATCTCCGCTGGGTTTGTGTGGCCTCCAGCACAGTGGGACCCAGGTCAGGGCAGGCTGCAGGCTCCGAAGACCAGGCCAGGAGTTCTGCCAGCTTGTCCCTGCTTTAAAACGGGGGATGAGGAGATTGGGGATGTCTGGCACATGGCTGTTTCCATGTTTGGGTGTCTCCTGAGTCACAGGATGGACTTGCTCTTCATTCCTGGGCATTTACCTCCCCCTTTCCCTCTCCCCATGTGCTCAGCCACAGTGCTGGGAGGCTGAGACCAGCTTGTGGCTGTTTCTGGTCCACATCTTAGAGGCTGGGCTCTGGAGAGCTGCCTTGTCTCATCCCAGCAGCCCCTCGTGTGTGAAGTCATGTGCGTGACGGCTGCAGGAGCAGACGAGGCCAAGGGCTTTTTTGGCTTTATCCTTCTCCCCCCTCCACCCCCACCCGCCNNNNCCCCTCCACCCCCACCCGCCTCTCCTGCCCCCAGCATTGCACCCAGGTTGTTTTTCAGCAGCCATTTTGATAATGTGTTTATATAAACATCTCAGCTGGAATCTGCTGCTGTCCCTGGAGATGCTGCCTGGCTTTTATGTGGGGCAGGCGATGCCCCACCACCCCAAAGGTGCTCACCCCATGCTCAACCTCTTTCAGCGCCCTCCCCCCCATCTCCGTAAGGGACAGCAGCAGAGATGGACAGATGGAACCTTGGGTGCTGGGATAGACAGGACCTTACAGTGACAGGGGACATCCAACTGTTCTGACTTCCCTTAAACATGAGCTTCAGGGTTTGGCTTGGCTCCGCTGCGGCGATGCTCCAGGTTTGTCCTTGTGCCCTGCCAGCACAGGGCTCGCCTCTCCACTTGCCTCTCCACTCGCCTCCACCCTTAATGGGCTCCTAACATTTGGTGGTAGGAGCAAGGCAGATAATTGTTTTCCTTTTCTTATTAATAGATATAAAACACCTGCCATGGGGGGCTGGCTTTCAGCTCATTTACTGTGCATCCGATGCCAGATGTTGGCTATTTACAATACCAAGGTGAACTCTGATGCTAAAATTGTTGCAGGCTGGCAGGACTTGCTCTTGGGTTTGTGCTTTAAGGAAGTTTTAAATGTGAACAGAGTTTTATTGTGATGAGATGGCTTTGCAGTGGGAATCTGAAGGATTGTTTCCCTTTAACACCAGGTTAGAGGGGGAAATTCTGGATCTTTTTCAGAGGACTGTGAATGGAGTGATGGGCAAGAGTTAATCCTTCCTTTGCTCTTTTAAACCCAGCGCTACCTGGGATTGTACATCCAGTGCTGCCTGTGTTTTAAATCCTATGGAAGATCTGGGGGAAGGAGGGCATGATGCTCTTCTCATCTCAGCCCTTGGTCAGGTGGCACTCTGCCATCTCTGCTACGCCTGTCTCCAGAGAGCAGCACTGGTAAATCAGCTGCAGGCTCCCTTCTGCAGTCTCTCCCAGGGCTGTAATTCCTCCAGCCTTCGGTCCTGCCTGCCTGAAGGATTTCCATGTCTCTGAGTTAGGGACAGGGGAAGGACAGACCAAAGGGTGACGAGGCTGATTTGCAGGTGGCTGGCGGGTGCAAGGTTAAGGGGGGCTTCAGTGGCCAGGGTGCCCCTCGGAGTGCAGAGACACCCACCTGCAGCTGGACCCACCGAGGATGCTTACGAGACAATTAACCCCTTGACTGCCTAATGCCGGAGCGGATGTGCCCAGCTGAGGAGGGAGGATTTGGGGTTGTGTTGAGCTGAAGCAGCAGAGGGAGGGAAAAGCAAGAGAGCCGAAGTCCAAGCTGGGTATGTAGGTCAAGGAATTGCAAGGGAATAGGACCTGGGCTGAGCAACGGCACTGTGGGTATCCGTTTCTGAAGGATGGGCCGTTGGCGCTGCTGTCAGCGGCAGCGCATCGTGCTGATTCACTCTGGCAGCGCCTGCCCGCCGGCAGCAGCAGCAGGAGAGGGCAGGGGCGCAGCACGGCTCCCCGGGGCTTTGCAGGGGAATCTGCGGTGACACGGAGCTGGGTGAGGGCGGTGGGACCCCCCATGCCTCGGGGGGGGGGAGGAGAGGGCTCGGCGCAGGGCAGGCTGCCGGGGCTGTTTCGTGAAGAAGTTTGGATGGTGGAAGGAACAGAAAGTGCAGGGGGAAGTGTCAGAGAAAGCACCAGACGGAGAGATCTTTGGGTTTCTTCTTTTAACGGCAGATTAACCCCCGGTTTTAATGCTGTCGTGCCTTCAGATCTTGAGATGTAGGCAAGCGAGGCTCCCTGCTTCCTGCACATCATTTGATGAAAATCCAACCTAGCAGCACTGAAGGCCCGTTTTATTCATCTTCTGAATGGAAGGATTATTAAAACAGCTCTTTGGCTTTTCCTCCATGCCCTGAACACCTCCGTGCTCACACGCCTGCATCCCTCAACTTGCCCTGACATCACCTTTGCCTGGAAAATAATCCGTAGGCGCATAATGCTAACAGACAGTGGTGAGCACCACGCGTCGCTGAGGCACACAATGTTCGAGCTGCTGATCTTTGGTGGGGAATGATCTGTAGTGGGTACATTGAACACTGTGGAAGAGACGCTGGGGATCCTTTGGGATGCCCAGGCTGGTTCCTGAGTCCTGGCTGGGGCTCCTCAGTAATGCAATAAGCTGCTGACTTCAGCAGGAACAGCTTGGGCCAGAGTCTTGTCAGTGCTGGTGCATCATCTCTCTGAGGGGAATGCACAAGCCTGGGTTCCTGAGATTGCTTCCCAGAGCTGCGGCTCCCACCCGGCTCATGTCCAGGGTGAGACGGGACTGATGGGCAATGCAGCCCATGAGCTCTGCAAATCAGATCCTGAAGCACTTTGCTGAGTTGGGGCCATGGAGGGTCACCTTGGTGGGGTGAGGAGCTGGGCTGGGGGGGGATTTAGGAAGCCCAAATGTGAGCAGAGACTGTAATGGCTGGATAGCCCCAGCACTTTGTTACCCTTGGCGGCTTCGAGCTGTGCTGATGGCATTTGGCCTCAGCAGGAAGCTGTGGCGTGTGGATGCTCCAGAGCTCTGCACCCTTGGTTTGAAACTCCTCTCTTCCTTTCTCCCCTGCAAAAAACACCCTGCCAAATAACATCAGCAGATCTTAAAGTGCAGAGAACTGCTCTGCTCAAAGAGCATTGGAGTCCACTGCCACAGGCTGCAGCCCTCATCCTGCTCCTGGCCCATCTGCCTGTCCTGTTGGGCAGGCTCCGAGCAGAGTCCCCTGTCCTGCTCCTCCTCAGCCCATCGCTTCTGCTGCAGGGCCAGTGTGGTGACCCAATTTCTGGCATCCCTCTGCCACCTGGAGCTTCACTGCCTTGTTTAGATGCCACCTCTGAACCTTTCCATCATGTCAGCCACCTGCTTCTTGGTGTGTTTCAGCTGGAGTCCCACTGCTGCCTGTGCTGCCGTTCCTCCCAGCAAGGAGCTGGTGCCTGAACCTCTTCCTCTGGTCCTTCTCCCCTCCACAGCTCAGAAAGCCCAGGAGTGGCTGGGACAGGAGGTCCAGGGAGGTCCCACCATCCACTATTCCCATGCAAGATGCCCTGCAGATGGGGAAGAAAATTAACCCTCCCATACAGAAAGAATTTGGCCAGGATAAATATCATCTCCTCCCCAAAGCGATGCTGGGGGCTGGCTGCGCAGAGGTGGCACGCTGCCGGAGGTGGGCGAGCAGAGCCGCCGTGACAGCTCCTCACTTCCCAGCTCCTGCCAGGTACCGAGGCAGCCTGCCTCCAATGTCTTATTTCCCATCTCTGCCGCCGCTGCACTCCCATCCATCCTCCTGAAACCTTGTCAGCTCTCAAGGAATCGCCTTTCTCCAGGCCCGGGAACCAGGCAACTGGCCCCTTGCATTCCTGCTGAGGGAGCAGGCTGTGCTCACCATGGTATATATCTCCTTGTCATCGCTGCAAGGAGCTGAAATCAGCACTCTGACTAATTAGGAGGGCTGGGGAAAAGCAGATGAGGGGATTAAAGAAGAATAAAATTGATGCTAGGAAATAGAAATGACAGTACCTGTCAGCTGGGGCAAAGGGGGTGGGATGAAGAGGAGGATGATGAAGACAAGTGTTGATAGGCTTCGCTCCCGAAGCAGTTAGGGAAGAAAGGCGGTTTGGTGTTGAGACCTGGGGCAGAAGCTCTTTTTCTTAATTGTGTGGCTTTCCCCTTGGCTCACCTCTCTCTTAACGCTCTCTCCTTAGTGAAATCTGCAGTGCAGTGCATCCTGCTGGCAGGAGGGAGCTGGTGGGCTTGGGAGAGGACAAGGGCAGCACCACAAACTGCTGTGGAGCATCTTTCCTCCCTCTGAGTGCTCACTGCAGCCTGGTCACTCAGGCAGGGGTACGTTTTTGCTGCACAGGATTTCTGCAGCATGGGGTGACGGATGGGAACAGAGACACCCAGTCCGGTGGTTTGGGGGCCAAAAGAGTTTTAATTTTAGCTTTACCAGTTGCTCCCTTCCTCCCCAGGCAGGTTGCTTGCCTCTGTGGTTTGGGTTTCTCCTCTGTGAGCTGGTGATAATGGTAATTGCCTTCTCCATGGGTGAACAGGGAGGGCTGATTAACATTTGGGTGGTGATCTGAGGGTGGGGGCGGGTTGCAGGCAGCTGAACCGTGGACACCCCGTCTGGAACCGAATCCAAACCTTTATTTAAAGACAGCGACAATCCTGAACCTTCTGCCTTGAAAATTGCCCTTGACTCTTCTTCTGCCTCTGACCTCTGCCTCCTTGTTTCTCCTGCTGCAGCCCTGCTCCTGGACATCGTGATTGTGGCTGGTTTGCAGAAGCTGGCCAAGCGGAAGGGCCCGTATGACATCAACCCTGGCTTGTTGGACTACCTGACCATGGACACCTATGCGTTTCCAGCTGGGCACGCCAGCCGGGCAGCCATGATCTCCAAGTTCTTCCTCAACCACCTGGTCTTGGCCATCCCTCTCCGGATCTTGCTGGTCCTCTGGGCCTTCTGCGTGGGCTTCTCCCGCGTCATGATCGGACGGCACCACATCACAGATGTCCTGTCTGGCTTTGTTTTTGGCTACTTGCAGTTCATGCTGGTGGAGTTGATATGGATGTCTTCCAACACGTGTCAGATGTTGATATCCATCTGGTGAACGTGGGGGACTCGATGCCTTTCCTCTGGAAACCAACAGATACTTTGAGTCTCCCTCCTGGTATTTTCTACGTGTTGTTTGTTGGAAGCAGTTGTAACTTCCATGAGTTAGTGGCGTTTTTTAATGTTGCTTCCCCACCTGAAACACCNTGGGTTTTAGCAATGAAGGGCCATATTCTGTGTTTTGGCCATATTCTCAAACTGTGTTTGGACAGCAACCAAATTAAGCTTTACGGGTAAGAGAAACGTGCTCCATGCCTGCCTAGCTTGGGTGGTTCACATCAGCACCTTGGTAGGTCCTCAGGATGGGTAGTGCCTGAGAGCTTCCTGAGAACACGTTCCTTGCCTTTTTTTTTTGTTTTTGAGGCTGAATGATTTTGGCCACAGTGCTTTTTCTTTTTGTAAGCCCAACAGTTGTGTCTTGTGCAGTCAGGACGCTGCTGGCAGTTCACAGATAATAAATAATCATAAAAATCCTGCCCTGTTGGTTCTTATCACGAGGGACACAAGCCAGCTCAGTGTAGCTTTGAGATAGGTGTTCAGCTTGACGCAGGTGCCAAAGTCATGCTGACCAAGGGGATGCAAAGGATCGCAGAGATGGTCTGTTTCGGGGTGGGGTGGGCCTTGATGGGTGCTCAGGATGCTGTTAGGTGACATGCTGAAGCCAACCTTTCATCTGCTGTTCAAAAAAATCTGGTTGGTGAGAGGGTATGTGGAGTTTTTGGTCTGGTTGAGGACAGATGCAAGTCACCCATCTAGGGAATGTGTCACTAGGCAGTGTAACAGGTCATGGTGATGTTGCAAAGCAGGTCTAGATAAGCAGCAAAGAGTCTTTTTTCGACCTCTTCACAGCCATGACGATATGCCATGGAATTATGCCAGATGATGCTGTTGGTGGGAATTTCCAAGGTAAGTCTCCTAGGGCACTGCTGGCCTGCTGGGACACAGGGCAGTCAGTGAGCCAGTGGGCAGGGAGGCAGGAGGGTCTGTCCCTCCACCTCTGCTTGCTTGGCTGTGGCCTCCTGACGGAGATGGGTTCTGAATGTGCCTGTGTCTCACACGTGAAATGAGGAGAGCACTCCTGAGCTTCCTTGATTGCAAGGATGAGCTAATTAATGTCTGTGAACCGGTCTGAGAGTATTGAATACAGAGTCTGATACCCGGACATGGTGCCATTGCTTTCTGTTATTGACAGGCAGCCACCTTGAAACCTGGCAGATCTTTACCCAGGTGATGGCCATGCTCAACGTGGTGTCTCTGAAGCTGGTCACCCATCACAACTGTCTAAGAAAACCTCATATTTTGCTCAGAACCTTCCAGTTCTTTGTGGTTTTTCTGTATTTAGAATAGAGTTTGATGTTTGGTAGGTGATAGACATTACCAGACTCAGCACTTTCCCTGGCTGGATGCATCCTGCAGAATGAAGGGATCCTGTCCTCTATGTCCTCCTGTCTCTCCCAAGCAAGCAAAATGCCCTTGGTTTGCAAGGCCAGGGAGCAACCAGCTGGCTGCTGTGCCCTCATCTATCCCTGCACATTGGGGAGCCCCTTCCTACAGGAGCTGCTGGTAAGAAGAAGACATTCCGATAATGACTGTTGCGAGCTGCTAACATTTGTTGCTCTTTGATAATTAATATGGGAAGAAGCTGAACAGAAAATCTATCCCTGGCACACGTCTCCAGCTGGGATGTCAGCACAGAGCCCTGGGAGCTGCTCACTTCCCACGCTGCCCGCTCGAAGGCTGGAGCAGGAGAGTGGTAAGGAGGGCTACTGTGTCCTTTAAAACTGAGCCTCCCACAGAGCTCCCAGGAGTGGGCTGTGCGTGCATCCCTTGGGAAGGGCTGTCACGGAGTTTGCTCAGGAAAGGGGAGAGCTCTGGGTTGTGCTGGTTATCCCCAGAGGCTGGTGGGTTGGTGCAGGAGCAGGCAGAGCAGCCGGGGGGGGTGTGGTTGGTGCTACCCCCTGCCCTGCTGCTGCTTGTTTAAACGGGGAGTGCTGCTGCAGGTTGGGATGTGAGATGTGCTGCTGTGCCTGGCCTCTGCCAGGGATTTTCTTTGCCAACCTCCTTCTCCTGCAAAGACTTACATGAAGAAGTGAGCTGTGGTGCTTTCTCTTTGCTCCAGGCATTATTATGCTTGGCAAAGTCTATCATCACCCCTAGGAAGGATGGAGTGGAGACATGTTACTGCAGCTCTGATGGCACGGGCACACGACTGTGTGTAGCTGGAGGTAGTGGCATCTGAAGAGGCTTTGCCCTGACTGCTCTGTGGGGAGCCCACACTTGGCAGCCTGAGGTTTTATTGAGCAAGAAGCTGGAGGCATCTACTGCCATGTCACTGGGCCCAGGTCTCCTTGCACTGTATCCTGGTGCATCCAGGATGGTTTTGGAGTAGTTACTCCTGGTCTTTGCTGGTGTAATCAAGTGAGCATGGCCTGGAGAAGCTGCTGTGGTGGGTAACATCAACTGAACTGACCTCATCTCAGAGTGTGGTTGCAAAGTGAGGCAGAAGAAGGGAAAAGAAGGGCTCAGCTGTCCCTGGGGACCCGTTCCTTTGGTGGCACCCAGGCCTGTTTCCAGCAGCCCATCATGCCGGAGGGCAGCCAGCTCCAACTGAAGCCAGTGAGTCCATTCATTCTCCACACTGATATCATTTCAGTAGCTTTTAAATATCCCACCCCAGTGAGGCAAGTGCTGTCTGGTGTGGGAATGGCACCCATCCAGGTGGAAAACCAGCAGCATTAGCTCAGGGCTGCTCCTTGTCAGGGTTTGGCTGCAACTGGTCTCTCTCAAACGGGCTGTTGTGGGCCTCAGGCTAAGCTGGGGCTGGCAGGATGGGGCTTGCTCCCACACAGGGTTTCTCCTGGCATCCTTTCTCCTTGGCACCACTGCTCCCCCTGTGCTTCCTTGCCCAGGGCGGGGAAGCCCTGGTACTCACTGCAGGGAGGTTTTGGGGAGACCCCTCCAAGGTGATCATAGCTCTGGGCATGGAGGCACCAGGAAAGGCCCAGCAGAGCTGTGCTTCAGCAGTGCCTGGCCCTCCTGGCAAGACAAGCAGCACGGCACTGCACAGCACCCCTCGTCTCTCTCTCCCTGCTGCCTGCCATGCTGAAGGTACTGCTCAGAAACAACCAGCATCTCTGCGATGAAACCAGCTTCTGTCTCTATAGCAACAGGGAGGAATGGCGGTACCCACTGTGGGGCTGCCTGTCCCACATCCCCTGTCCCTACCTGGCCTTGTCTCCCAACAAGCAGGACAGGTGGTGGCTGGGTTAGCTCATGTGTCCCAGGGGAAGGCAGGACACCCCCCAGCCTGTCACCCCATCCATCCTGCTGTGGGCTGGGGAGCTGGGGGTCAACATGGGGAGGGATTTGATGCCCCATGCTGCACCCACAGACATCCAGGGCCACAGCCCGAGTGTTTTGGCTCAGAGGCAAGGAGTGCACAGCAGCACAAGGGAAAAAGGCCATCTTCTTGGGCTTTGGGCTTTTGATCTGTTCAGATGCCATTTGTGCTCCTGCTTGTAAGGAGCGGGGATGTGGTGTGCCTGTCCTTAAAGTCCTGCAGCTGGAGGAGGGTTTTCTCACCCCTTGGAGGGTACTAGGGGGATGGGGTGGGATCTCAGCTCCACTGCTGGACCGTGGGCTCCTGTGCTGGAGGCATCACCGAGCTGTGTGTTGAGCAGTGCCTGTCAGGAACACCAGTGGGTCTTGCAGGCATGTGCTACTTGTGAGGCCAATAACTTCTGGGCCTTGTTCCCCACTCCCCTGAAGCTCATGCTGATGCTCATGTGGAGCCCTGGCTGTCCTGGGTGAGTGGGAGCAGGACACCTGTGCAGATGCTGCTGATGGACACATGGCTACAGGGAGGCAAACAGCCAAATGGTTTGAGCTCCTTCAGGATTTCCCAGGAATGTGAATGTTTTACCTGAACCTCCAGACCCCTGGACTGAGCCAGGCAAGGCTCAACATGAGGCTCAGGGAGGAGTGGTCTCTCCCAAGCCAGGACATCTCTCTGTCCCAGAAGGAATGAACAAACCCTGGCTGCAGACAGGCAGCTCTGGGGCATCTTCTGACTTTGACTTTGCCCAATGAGTTAAAAGATGCTCCAGAGGTGTCAAGTGCAATGCACAGGTTTGGGTTTGGGGGCTGCTCCCACCAGCTCTGCATGGGTCCATGTGGCTGGGAGAGTCCCAGGCAGCGCTGGTGGTGGTTTCATTTGTGATGCTGCTGCGTGCAGTGACGGGCCCCTCCTCCCCTCGCCCTAATGCTGATTATGCCCAGCAGCAAAGAGAGATTTTATTTTAGGTTTGTGTTTGTTTGTTTGTTTGTTTGTTTTTTTATGTGTGCCAGGGCAAGCAGCAAATCTGGATTATATCTTCAGGCATATGTAGGAATCACAGCTGGGGTGTTTTAGTTTTCCCCTCCCCAACTTAAGCTGGTGTTTTATTCCAACAAGCCGTTTTGTGAGATTGTGTTGGAATGATGTTGGGACAAATCCCCTCCTGCATCAGGGCTGCGCTGCCCTCCCTGCCATGGGGCTGCTGGGGGATCCTCCCTGCTGTCTCCCAGGATGGAGTGACTCTGGTGATGTCCTCCCCCTCCCAGAACAAGGCAGGTGATGAGGAGGGAAGCATAGGTGCTGGCTGGCACCCAGAGAGCAGGTTGGCAGATTTGAGGACTTGGGAGGGATTAGGAAGGCTGTTACACAAGGTCTCCCTGCAGTAGCACAGGTGGGGCTCTAGTTCACCCTGTGCTAGGTTCTCTTGAGCACACGCACCCCTTTTATTCACTTGGGGGGTGTTTCTGTTGGGGGTGAAGGGACCACATGGGTTTAACCAGCTCCCAGCAGCTCAGTGCAGCTGTCCCAGCTCCCGGCAGCACCGGCAGCCACAAACTCCTTTCTGGGGCTCAAAGGTTTCTCCCCAGGTAAGGAGAATCATCCATGTGATGTTTTCAGTTAAGTTTTTGTATCAAAGCAATAATTAACCATGTCATTTCCAGGCTAGAAGTTTGATATATTGAGGAAAGCCTGAAGAGATAGGAAGGTTCCTCCCTTTTGCACACGCGTGTGTGTGCTGTCAGGTGATGCTGCAGGTGGGAGGTGTGTGAACACAGCTGAGGCTGTTTACATGTGTTTGGCCATCTAAAACAGAGATGTGGATGGTTCTTGCCCCTGGGCAGGGACATGGACACATTGGCTGCAGGGTAGGAGCAGGGGACTGAAGAGGTGTTGTTCTCCAGTGTCGATCCAAAAGTCCCTGGGTGACGTGCCTCTGTGGGAATACAGGGTTTGATTTAAGGTGGTACTGTGGGCTCTTCCCCCTGGGAAGGCAGCCCCGGGGTCACTTCTTTCTCCATGTTGCTGGGACTCAGAGGCAGCAAAGATCTCTGCGTTCGTTCCCCAGGACACAGGAGTCAAAGCGGATTAAGGGTCCCTCGGCTGATCACATTTATTTCATTATTTGAATGAAATCCCTTGTAAATACCACCCCCCCCCCTTTTCTTTTTATAAAAATAGAAGGCAGGGAAGAATTGGAGATTTAGGAAAAGTTAATCGCAGGAGTCGCTTGAGAGCCGTTAACCTCTCACAGCCCGAGGGAGGCCAAGTAGCACGCAAGCCTGGCTGCAGGGAAGAGATACTGAATGGGCTGGGGGGGCTGGGGGGATGCAACAGCAGTTCTTACACCCCCTCAAAGCAGGTTTGCCCCCAGAAAATCCCTGGCTCTCAGCAGGAGAGGCCTCTCTAGCCGGGCAGTGTTACAGCCGCTTTGTTCACAGTTAAAGGCGGCGTTGGAACAAATTGGTTCAAACACCCAGGTGACTCCGGGGCGGCTGGTGGGCACTGTCATGTCTCAGCAGCCTCACAGCAAATGTTGCTGGCCCCAGCAGTGGGGCTCAGGGCCATTGGAAATGCTGATGCTCTTCCCTTTACGGTGTGGTTACTCTCTGGAAGATGGGGATGGGGACCTGGGCATTGCATGAGGATCTCTCCAGTTTTTCTAACAGATTTCATGAAGGTGGAGCTGGTTTTGCATCCCCAGAAACTGCCCTGTCCTTGCAGAGTCCCCATCCCTCTGAAACACCCTTGCTTGTGGGACCCTCCAGCTTTCTCACTTCTCCCAGGACCAGCAGCCTTGTGCAAGACCATCAGCACTGGAAAGTCAGACCTGCAGAGATTAATTAAATTAAGAGCAATGGGAAGAGAAGCTGAGACCTACAGTGATGGATGTTCATGAAACACTTGCCCAGAGACCAAAGTGCTCTGGGCATTCGATGATGTTTGCTGGAGCCAAGGAGCTGTGCAATAGTTAAATACACTTGGAGCAGTAGCGCTTAAGGAATCAGCCTCCATCTGGGTGCAGGTCCACTGCGAGGAGCTGTGATGCCCCTGGTGCTGATGCCCTTGCCCTGCTGGCATTTGTATCTTGGAGCTGCCAGCACTGGTTTGTGATGGTTTGCTTCCCCTGGCTTTGAGGGGTGGGTTATTTGCTTTAAATCCTGAACCTAAAGGTGGGTATTAATAGCACGGTAATGCATAGCTTCTGTGTCCAGGGGTTATATAAAACACAGATTAATGGGAATCAGCAAAATAGAAGGGCACATGGAGGTATGCAGTGAGGATGTCCTGAGAGGGAAGGCAGGAGGGAGCTGGCATATCCAGAGGGGAGAGAAGAAGGCTGAGCAGATTCAGCATGCTTCCTGGCAGGATTTGCTCCAGTTATTGTTCTGCGGTCCCTGTTTCAGGACATTTCCTGAGCCAGAATTGCTGTGATGTGGGGTCTTTTGTCTCTGGATGATCAGAAGGCAACAAAAAGGGGGTCTGTGTATCTGACTGGAAATGACATACATCGTTTCTGCACCTGCAAACAAGCAAACAAACCCCAGGCCGGAAGGTAAAGAGATAAAGTAAAAAGCAGTCATCTGAAGGAAAGGCACGTTTTCACTGGGCTGGAAATGGAACCCCATCAATGTGGCTCGTTTCCTCTCTCTTACTGGGGGATTGTCAGAAACTCCTTCCCACTCTGGGTCCTTAGTGATTGTTGGGAGATCAGTGCTGGTTTCCAGGGACCCCATGCACAGCCCAGCACAGCAGTGCTCCAGAAAAGTGCCCCGGAATGTTTAGGATTTAAAGTAAATAACCCACCTGTCAAAGCCAGGGGAAGCAAGTTCCCTCCTGCAGAATCCTCAGCCCAGAAACATTCAAAACATGCTGAAGGGGCAGCAGGGACACTGAACCAGCCCCCTCCTTTTACAGCTCCTCAGAGCAGGGGTTGGGCAGAAGAAATGAGAAAGAGAGGGAAAGCAACAGGTTTTTGGGCACCTGCCTCTGATCGTGACTGTTTGGAGAGCTCTCCCCTCCACCACACGGGAAGATGCCTCCCACCCCGGGAGGAAGGCACAGTTGGACTCCGACCATCAATCATGTCCCGCTGGGAAGGGCTTGTACGGGCTGTGGGATTCCCGGTGGGGTTACTTTTTTCAAAGCCTCCTGCAATAACAGGCACCGTTGCTCAGCTTCCTTTTCTAGATAACCTTTTTCCTGCTGCCCAACATGCTTATCTGCTGCAGACAGACTGGCAAGATGAACCGGAAAGCTGATACCTTATCTCCCCCTCTCAAGGAGCTTATTTAAGTGCTGGAATGTGTTGCGATGGTAAATGACTGTTAAGATCCAAGTGAGGTACATGGACCTGAGGACAGGTCCTGCTGGGAGGGAGCACCTAGTCAAAAAACAGACCTGTGGGACTTCAGGGCTTTTCTGTCTTTTATCTGTCCAGAGATACATCTCCTGAAACCTAAAATGTTTGTTTAAAACCAAAAGGCATGTGCTGGGCTTCTCACTAATCTGTGGGTTCATGCTGCAGGCTGCTCCCAGCTCCAAGAGGTCCCTCTGATATGGCTTTATCTGTGTCTCAGTTTACTCACTGCAGGAAACACAGTGCTGTGGGTCAGCCATGCAAGGGGCACAGGGAGGGTTAACAGTCGGCGTGTGATATCTGGTGGTGTGTATTCCTCACTCACCCTTTAATCTGCTGTGGGAAGCAGTAAGATGCTAACGCATCCATAAAGGTAAATAGGATTTGAGAGCTATCGGGCTAATTGAAATGAACAGGGCTGGGCTGTTCAGGCAGCCTGGTACAGTGAAATGAGACCTCTCCGGGGACACAGGAGTTGAGCAGAGCTTCAGCACTTCACTTATTTCAGCCACTGCAAGTGGCAGCTACAGCAATAGCAATTGCAGATGCCGGGGTTTGAGTGCTGTGACAGCAGAGGGGCCAGGGAAAGCCAGCATGGCTGGGATGATGTCTGTAACAGCTGCTCAGGAGGGGTGACACACACTTATTTTGGTCCTATCCTGGGTGGAAAAATAGACGGCGGTGCTGGGTGCCAGCCTGGACGCAGCAAGCTGCCAGCAGAAGCAGGGGTGTTCTCCCTCCCCACCGGCAACTGAGTCCCAGCACACCCTGGGATTAGGATGGGAGAAAGGGGAGCGGGGCCAGGCAAAGCCACAGGGGAACTACCCCACACCAGTGGGTTGTGTGGCCCTAAAGAGCTTGAGGCATGACTGTCTGGATCCCAGTGCACAGACCAGCGAGCGATGGGTGCTCACGTGTGTGCAAGGGGTCCCTGCACCTCCCTGGCCCTGACAGCACCACCGAGGGCTGGGCTCAGACTTGGGCATGGCTCTTGCCGCTCCAGCTGCTCTTGCATGGTAGTTGCTAGAGAAACTGTACGTTGGCAATACACGCTGCTACCACGGGCTGCTGCATCTGAAAGTTAATCTGTTCCACATCACCGACTGCTTTCCCATAGCAATGCATAAGGAATTGCCATCCCAGAGCAGACCTCAGCCTGTCTGTGCGACGATGCCGAGTGCTTCAGCGGAAACACAGGTGACCCTGTGGCAGCCAGGATGGGACAACGCGCTTTCTGGGAGGTCTGATCCAGTCCCACATTAGCTAGAGCTGATCCATCCTCTGCAGCTTTTTATCCCTTGCAAAACTCTTGCACTTAGACACTGTGATGAGTGTGTCTGCAAGATCCTCCAAATTCTCTTTGCATCTTATGAGGCCCTTGGCTCCATCCCTTGGGGTAGCAGCAGGACATCAGTCCCTGTCACAGCCTTCCAGGGGTTTACAAAGAGGAGCCTGCAGGGATGCAGGACTGAGAGAAAAGCCCATGCTACTCATTTTTCTCCCCACAATGTGATTTGGTTATTCTAATGGGGAACAGGGCTGGTATAGCGACTACATCCTGACATAGCTGGTCAATGCTGTGTGTCTCTGTTGTGGCCCTCCTTGTTTCATTTCTCTAGGGCAGTTTTCATAGTTTGGGCACACTGCAGTTCCAGTCCTCACCCTGTGTCCCCCCCGGGGGCAGCAACCATCAGGATGGGTCAAGGCACCCAGCTCCGGCTGCAGCCCCCACCCAGCTTAGCAGTTGTCCCTGTCAATGTAAGGAGTAGGAATGGGGGGGATCCGAGACGCTTGGCGTCTGTGTCTTGTGATCCTGAAACCCAAGAGCCCCCCCTGACTCAGCAGGTTATTAATAACCCACTGGCTGTGCTTCTACTGCAGCTCCTGCCAGCCCTGGCATCGCCTGTCTCTCCTCCATGGCAAGGCGAGGTGAGGTGCGCACCCTGGGCAAGGTCAGGGGCTCCTTCCCACCAGCCCCACACCTCATCACCACCACAGGGCTGGGCAGAAACAGTGTGAGGGTTGTGGAGGCCTCTACACCTCCTGCCAGCACAGGAGAAGCTGAAAAGAGCTTCATCTCACCCTTGTCCCAGGTCCTGTGTTTTCCAGCCCAGGGAAGAGGCAGGCGGCAGTACTGATGCTGTGGTCCAGGAAGCCCAATTCACCATCCCTGTCACCTCTTCCCCGGGCTGGGACACAATGAGCAGCCCCAGGCTGCTGCAGACCCTGGTGGTGCTTGGCCCCTCATGTCCATTTAGACAGGATGGGGTTTGCCAGACATGGGGTTTCCAGTGGTTGTCACTGCTGAACCTTTTCTTTGGTCACAGCCTTTGCCATGCCTCTTCTCAGGATTGTGAGGATGAGGGAGAGGAGCCACAGGTTGCTCAGGGACCCTCCAGGATGCAGGCAGCTTTCTGGGGTCTCTGTGCAGCAAGGGGTCCCCGAGCACTGGTGTGTGTGTGTGGGTGTGTGTCACTGCCAGCCCTGCAGCACACAGATCAGAGTTGCCCAGGTCTCCTGCCCAGGTTAGCCTGTCACACTCCCACATTCCCACCACAAACAACCCCATTGCAGGGGGCTTGGCAAAGCTGACAGGTGATCTGGTGTGAGGATGAGCCAGGCTGTTTACCAGGGCTGGTGCTCATCAGCCAGGTTTGTTAGTGCTCCCTGGGCAGGTTTTAAATAGCAAAGCAGGAGCTGCTTTCCAGGCCTGGGGCAGCCCTGGCTACAGCTGGAGCACCTGTTGTTCCCCACCCTTCTCCCTTCCCTCCTGCTCTAGTCCTTCCTACAGGGCTCACAGCCAACCCACCTGTTATGCTGCAGCCATCCTCACTGGGAACCCATTTTGCAACACCCCAGTGAGGAGGTTGAGGATTTGCTCTCACCATCATAAATCCCCTGGCACTAGGAGTTTTGCCCCAAGCTCTTCAGACCTCCCCCAGCAGATCTGGAGCTCTTTCTGAGCCCTGGGGAAGCTCCCAGAGCCCTGGCAGCTCCATCCATAGTTTATTCCTATCCCAGTCTCCTCCCTCAGACTTTTTCCTGCCCTGATGGGGACCAAAGCTCTGTAATGGAACTGGAGCCAGGGGAGAGGACAGCACTGACTTCCCCACCTATACCCTGGTCTGCCCCAGCACCTTGGCTCTGCTTTGTGTCCCAAGACAGGGCGCTGGGGCTCACCATCACTCATGTGGCTGTTCCCATCGTGCTGTGCCCCATCATGGGGCCGTGTAAGCAGAAAAGGGTAATTCTCTGCAACATAGGTTTGTATGGCCCCTTTCCTTCTCTCCCTGCTGCTCTTTCATCCCCTTCTTCATTTCCCTCCCAGGGCTCTCCCTCTTTTTTCCCATCCTCTCCAGCTTTCTCACTGCTGTTTCCCATTACCTCCTGTCCCCCTACATCTTGATCCTGCAGCAGGTGAAGGGTTCCAGCCCAGAGCACCAGGCACAAGCCCACTCTCATGCAGTGGAGCAGCCACTTGATGCCTTGACCTCTCTGAGCGCGGGTGGTGTGCGTGGGGCCACCGCACAGCAGGTAAGCTGAGTTGTTCCTCCCCACCCAGAGCAAGCTTTTTGCTCCCGATGAGACATAGAGGGGCCGGGGCTGCCTGCTACACGATCCCCACCAGCCGGGTGCAGCCCTCGGAGCTCCCCGGGCACCGGAGGGGGGGCGGCTGCACGCCGGCCCAGCACCTCGGGGCTGGGGATGCTGGGGCAGGAGCCCGCCCGCCGCCGGCTCCCAGCCTGGATTTGTCGCTCCCTCTAGTGGGGACACGGGAAGATGTCACCACCGCCCGGGAACCCGGCCCCGGGAGGGCGACCCGGAGCAGCCCCCCGGGAGCCACGGAGCTGTCGCCCCTCGGCCGGCAACGCCCCAGGTAGTGTCACAACCCGGTGCCCGTGGGGATCCGGGCCCTGCGCATCGTACCCCACGCCAAGGGAAAGCCCACGGCCTCCTCGCAGGGATTCCTGCAGCGGGGCGTGGGGGCAGGAAGGGCCTTGGGGGGCTGCGTCCTTTGGGGCTGAGGCTGCCTTCCCCCGGCAATTAGCGCCCACGGAGTAATTTAGGGGTGGTGTTAATAATTAAAGAGGAGACTCAAAGGTCAAAAGGGACTTGGTGTGACCTCACGGGACAGAAGGGGCAAATCTCGCCGTGAGGAAACAATGTTCACTGGGATGTGGCATTATTTCATAAATCCTGCAGGAAAAGGGGAATGCTGCAACTCTGGAGGTGTTCCAAGCAATGGCCTTTGCTGGGGGGCTCTGGAAGTGAGCCCTGCAGCCCCTGGTAATTGCAAGTTACCATTTGCCTGGGGAAGAGGGGGCTGAGGGGGAGACCTCATGGCGGTCTGTGGCCTCCGGATGAGGGGGAGTGAAGGGGCAGATGCCAATCTCTCTCCTCTCTTTGGGGGCCAGTGATAGAACTCCAGGGAATGCCATGGAGCTGTGCCAGGGGAGTTTTAGGCTGGGTGTCAGGAAGAGGTTCTGTACTGAGAGGGGAGTTGGGCTCTGGCACAGGCTCCCTGGAGAAGGGGTCACAGCACCAAGCTGGGCTGAGGTCAAAAAGCATCTGAATAATGCACTCAGCCCCATGCTCTGATTTGGCTGGGCCTGTGTGGAGCCAGGAGTTGGACTTGATGATCCCTATGGATCCCTTCGACCTCAGGAGATTCTAGGATTCTGTGATTTCTGTCTCTGCAGGGTTCACACGCTGACCAGGCTGTGATCGTCCCATCGCAGATCGAAGCCACTACTTGTCAGTGACAGTGAGGGCCTGCTTGCTTACAGCAGGGGTTGCAGTTCTACCAAAATCACTTATTCTCATCAGCTTCCTTGCATTCAGAAGCAGCTGATAGCTCCCTTTGGCGGGGTGAAGCGAGATATTTTTGAACTGTGAAACAACAGCTGTCTCACAACACATGGAGCTGAGGAATCAGATGATTGTGATTGAAGGTTGGAACCATGAACCTAAATGTGTCCATGAGCTGACATTCCTGCCGCATCTGTGGGCATTATGAGGGTTTCAAGATAGGAAAGAAAATGATGTGTTAGTTTATATCTGGACTAAATATTAAGCATTGCAAAATCGATGACTTCAAAGCACCTTAAAACTCCTTCGATACATCTGGGGGAAGCATTGATTTATTCCCCTATCCTTGCTTTCCATTTTGGGGGAGGTTTCCCCCCCCCTTTGTCAATGCAAGTCTTGGAGCTGACTCCAGCCTCAAGTATTTGGATGAGTTTGTCCCCAAAGTAGGCTGTGGTTTGCATGACTGGATGTACTAGAATGAATGAAATGGCATTTTCAAAGGAGTGGGGTTTGCTGCTAAAATATCTGGAGCGGCCCCGCAGAGGTTTGGCTCTAGTCTTGTTTGGGACAATTGCTGATCTTCAGATTGAGAGCAAAAGATGACCGAGATGTATTTGTGTAATGCTGTGATCTGCTCCTGACCTGCCATAGAACTCAGATGGGTTGATCTAACACAGGCATTGCCTTTCTCAGAAGTACTTCTTATGTTTTGGGATAGACCTTCTATGGCCCATCATTAAATAACTGGATTCCCTTATTAGTCTTGATGTATATTTTCCTAACCTCTTTGAAATGGCATTGAAAAAAACAGCTCTTCACATGGCAAAGCTCCCATACTTGTACATCCATCTCCCTGTTTTCTCCTCCTTTGAGTGCGGTGAAAACTCAGTGTGTCCCAAACAATCTTTGGAGTCTTCTGAAGAACACAAACTGTCACACTGTGAGAAAGCAGCATGGTGCTTCTTGAATATTTCTTGAACCTCTTGCTACTTGGGCAACCAAGGCTGTGCGAGGGCTTCCAAGAAGATGTAGTAAGAAAGAGTTTGGGCTTTAAAAGCTGCCCTTCCGAACAGCACAGCCAAAGGGAGACTCACCGAGGCGGAACGAGCAGAAGCACTAGTCTTATTGTGCAGTTACACACAAGGAAAAACTGATTAAGTGCCTCCAAAATACTTAGGGTATCAGGCAATGGGTACTTGGTTCTCGTTGCAGGCAAAGCTCAGTGCTAAAGCCAGCTGAAAGCAATTCACTTCTCATTGGAAGAATAGTTTCTTCCTTTTAATCAGCTCTGTTTTAAATGATTTCCTTTTTTAGTGCCTTAAATAGTCATTTTGGTTTGTCCTCCAGGCAGACAGCATTTGCTCACAAAGAATAGCGTGTGTCTGCAGACTTTAAAAGGACAAACAATAGTCTGGCAAACAGAAATGCTTCAATGGCATCTCATTTTTATACCAAGCCTCTGAGTCTCGTGGGTCACAAAGGAATAAATAAAAGGAATAGCCTCTACCTTGAGCCATCAGCTACAAGGAGCAATAACCAACTACTTGAATCTACTTTCACTGGGGAAATTGTGGGGGCAAAAAGGGGGGAAAAATAGCAAATAACACCACAGCTGGGGCTACCCAGCCTCCTCTGCAGTAGGAAGGAACTGGAGTAGGTGGGTGGCTTTGTCCTGCCTTGGTGGTGAGCGAGGGTGGGATCAGTTTAACTAAAATACTTTTCACACCCACCCATAAAGCAAATTCTTGAACGCATAATGGTTCAGCAATCCCAAGGCCAGAGATGGATTCGATACCCTGTGAACTGGTCAGCTATTCAGCTGAGGGAGAAAAACCGAAGAGACTCCATGAACTGACTCTGAAAGCAGAGCGATCACCGCTGCGTCGCAGGACACCGGATACTTACAGCAGATGCACAGAGGGGACCGTGCCGTGAGTTAGCGTGAGTGTAGTGTTTCAGTCTTTGCTTTCCCTGATCACGTTCAACCCAGTCTGGAGTAAAGGCCAAGATTCTGGGTTTTCATACCCTTTTTCCCAGTATTTCATACTCTATTTTGGTTTGGAGAGGTGAGAGGGCTCCAGCTTCCTCTCTCATCAGAACACCTCTTTATTCTTAAAAAAAAACTTTATGAAAACACCTCTGTTGATCTTAAATAAGAAGGGGGGGAATAAAAACCCTTTTGTATTTGAGACCCAATGTCCCTTTGTTCTGTTTGAGGTCTAGCTTTCAAAGCATTTCCTTATATTTGGATAACACAGCATCAGGCACAGGATTACAGAGCTGCCAGAGCTACTCATGTCTTCTCTCCCACCTCTCATATATGACAGCTCAACTCTATTGATGTTCTTGCTGACTGAGTTTTGGGTCCTGAGGCCCTGTTCACTTAGTTGCAGGCTTGGATTTCCCTGTAGCTGCCTCAGATGAGCTAATGAAGTCAGCGCAGGCATGAGGCATTCTTGATTTAGAATTTGAAATGTTTTTTCATGCTTCAGGGCATAAACCAGCTCCTACCTCATGGAATTAGAAAGCATCATCTCCCATGGACAGGTTACTCCACAACTGTCCACCACATGTTTCTTCTGCAGCAGCTGATGTTGGCTGCTGTCTGAGATAGATGGAGAACTAGAAGGACTGTGATCTGACCCAGGAAGGCAAATGTGTACTTTGTGTGCTGAATAGACTCTAGATGGGGCACAGAGCAGGATTGCTTTGCTTTTTCCAACAGAATTGTGGAATTTTGTGTGTGTGGCTGCAAGGGCAAGATATCTTGCACTGCAGGATGCTGTTTACATCTGAGCAAAGTGATACCGAAATGGCACAGGAGTATTTAACCTTCAGTTTGCTGCACTGTAAATCACCCTGCATGATTCAAGCCATGGTCAGGGATTTATAGATTCAGAGCAAATTTCTATGGAAGCTGTAGAATGTAATAATATTATTTCTAGAAAGCCTTAGACCAGAAGGCATTTCTGTAGATGCAAATTCTATAGTAGGGCTGTAAGCCCCTCTGAAATCGTTATTTTCTATTTGACAGGGTTCTTCATTAGTGGAAGGATGAAGTGCACAGCAGGGTTTCTGCTCTCACTTATAATTAATCCTGGGAGAAGGAAGCAGGACTCTTCCTGCTGCAAGAGAGTTTGACTCTTTAGTCCAGGCAATAATTTGCTTATCTCTCACAGGTCAAAATCAGAGTGGGTGAGCAGAATGAATCCTGCAGAGAGCTGGGCACTGAATTTCATCCAAGAAACCTGCTCATCAGTCTCTGCCCAAATCTCTTCTCACTGTCGACACTCCTTCCTCACAGTCTCTTGCAGGTCTAATCCCACCAGCTCTCATCTTCCACCAGTTGTTTTGGTTTATACACAGGCAAGTGAAGGATCGCACAGGCCTTTTGAAGAGCAGCATGGGAATTCATCACCTTATGCCAAGTCCCCATTGACTAGGATGCAGTGGAGCTGTGTTCCTCCCTTTGGTGGTAAGAGACTGACCATGTCCTTTCACTACTCAGATCATGCCCAGCTTTGAACAGTGATGGGAAGAGAAGCCCAACTCCAGTGTAGTCCTGAGCCATGAGACTTGCAAAGCTCTGTTGAGCTGGCCTTGGCGCACTGCTGGATGCAGATGGAAAAGCCATGAGCTTGTGGGGGCTGCAGTGTACACACCTGGTAATGAAGGTAGAATCATCTTCCATTTGTTTACTCTGGCCTTTTGATCTCCACAACAGGTTGCATTAGTTTGTTTTTTTTCCCTCTAATTGGCACATCTATTCCCTTGGCCTTGGGTTGTTGCCTTGGAGATGCACAAGAGACCTTCAGAGAACTGCTTATTACAGCAGCAGGTGTGCATAACGCTGACCTGGACAAGCCTGCATGAGTCACCTGCTGATGGCTTGGGTTGTAGGTGGCTGCATGAGTCACCAAAAGTGAGGGGATGCCACACTGCCCCATTCTCCTGGAGGGCAATATTATTGCCTTTGGGTGCTGCTTGTTTGCTCTCCTTTTCCTCCTCAGCTGACATGGGTGGCTGCACCTGGAACAGGAGCAGCCCCAAATCAGAGGTGCTCTTTGGAGGTTTGGCTGACCTGGAGCTTCTCTCATGGAGGACTTATGAGGTTCGTACAGGCAGGAAGCAAGTTAGAAGAGTTATTTGTGTGTGTGCTTGTCTGAGCGATGCAGGAAAAAACCTGAACAGGCCAGACTAATGCCCTGGCTGGCCTGTGAGTGGGAGTTTGTAAATGCCAGGAAGGAGGGTGGGCTCCTCGTGTGAGGAGAGGAGTGTAAGGAGAGGAGTGGAGGGCATTGGCCTGCTGTCTCCAGACAGAAAAAAACACTGCAGGAAAGATGAGACACAGAGAGGCAGGAGTGAGGTGTAATACTCTGATGTCCAGAGGAGGAGATCTGACAAGCAGATGATGGTTTTCAGCAGTGCTGGTGCGTCTCTTTGTAGCTCAGTGCCTGGCAACTTCGATAGCAGTGCAGATCAACTGTAGGAACATCACATATGGTCCAGAAAGCTGTTGGCGCATTTCTTCCCTCTGCATTCCTCTTGATGGCAGTTTGAGATCAGACACATCTCTCTCGAGCAGTGATCCAGGTGCCAGGCCTTAACCATGTTCCTGTAACTTGGGGAGAGGTGGGGATCATTCCTCTGGAGGCATCACCTGCACCAGGGAAGCGTGCTGCAAAGTCCCTCTAAAGCCACCTTCCCTCCACGCGGGATGACAGCACATGGCTGGTGACCCATGGAGAAGCCAGAGTGTACTTGCAAATGTCACACTGACAGGTGCCCATGTGAGTTGGTTACAGGACGGGGAAAGAGAATTAAAGGGAGAATGGTCTGTCCTTGTGTGCAAGGAGACCACATCTCCCAAGCTATAAAAGGCAGAGGAACTGCATGTCATAGCAACTTCTAAAACAATTTCTGCCCAGGATGCTGCTTGCATTGTGTTGACCTGATGTTCTTTTTGGCTGAAGCAGGGACTGTTTGCCTCCTGAGGCTACTCGGATTTTAAGGCTTGGTAGAGTTTTTTGGGATGGGAGTGCCTGCCTGGCTCTGTGGCATTAATTTCCACCATCACTAATGAAGGGAGCACATTAGAAGGTATCGCTGGACTGGAGCCCTTCCAAGGGGCAGCTCCTCTGGGTCACCTTTGAACCCACTGCCCGTGAAGCCAGGGAGGACCAGGCTTAACTTCACTGGTGTTTTCCAGCCCGGCTCTGGCCAGACAGAAATCCCCACAGCCCTAACCGGGGTCACAGCAGCCAAGAGGGAAAAGCCTCCTGTACCCCTATGGCAGCAGCTGCCCTAGCGCTGCGGTTCGAGGCAGGCTGGCTGCAGGGGGATGAACGTTATGGCAAGGGCTTCGGGGTCTCCTTCGGCACCGCGGGGCCCGAGTGTGGAACCTCACGGACTGACAGGTATTGGGGTCCGCATGGTGACTTCGCTGCCCCCCACCCCTCCTGGTGCCTTCGTGAGGAGCTGGGCCAGCGCCCTCTGCCTCAGCAGGAGGTGCCACAGCCGGGTGGCTCTGAGGGGAGATCACCATCGCGGGGCTGGCCGGGCGCGGAGAGAAGGCTCGGGGGCCGGCGGCCGCGGCTCGGCCCCTTTACCCTGCCCTCTCCCCTTAGCGCCTCCCGCCCTTCTCCCCCCCATCGTTCTCGGGCCGCCCCTGCGGCGCCGGCGGGGCCCTGCAGGCGGCGCTGTGCGGAGGGCGGCGGCGGCGGCGGCCTCCCGCGCGGGATTGACA
>VZTU01023012.1:145080-213337 GCA_013400835.1 Zapornia atra
GGTGCGGTGGGGTGGGGGGCTCCCCGCTGCAGAGACAGGTTGTTTTTCTTCGTCGTCTGGAGTGTGACACAAAGATATTTTTGTCGCGCCGTGTGTGTGTCTCAGCAAAACAAGGAGGGGGGGGGGTGGCATCCAGAAGGCTCGCTCGGTTTGTTATTGTGCGGGAGCCTACAAAAGGGTTACCGAGGCCGAAAGCTGAAATGCGGCTTGGGGGCGGGATGTGAGGGGCAGCTGCTGAGCAGGAGAGGGGGGCGTGAGGATGGAGTTTGTGTGCCTCGGTGCTGGGCGAGCTTGTTAGGTAGGTTTGAATTTATTATTTCATTTTTTTTTTCCCCCCTTCAGGAAGGAGTTTTTAATCTCTGGTGTGGGAGCTGATGTGCTGCAAACCGGGGAGCCCCTGATGCGGGTCCTGGGACGCGCGGGCTGTGCATCTTCACCCAGGGGGTGGTGGTGGCTTGTTTAGTAGCGTTAGTTGTGAGCTAGGAGGGTTTTTTCTCGTCAGGGTGATGACGCAACCCTCTTGATCTCCGAAGTCAAAGCTGGGGAAAAGGGATTTGAATGAGCTGGGAGTTGTGGGTTTTGTTAGGCGAGTTGTTTTGTTTTGTTTCTGCCCTCTGAATATGCAAAGAGCGTATACTCTTTTGAGTATCAGCTCATCAGATATTTGTATATTGATGTTACTGGTGTTGGGGTCGATAACGCACCATAAATGTGAATGTTGAGGACTTTAGTAACGTTGCTTCTTTCTGGGAATGAGTGTTAAGAACAAGCACGTTGCAGTGTCTACATCATCTGCTGTGGCCTGCTTAGGGGGAAGGCATCCCACCCCTTCCAGGACTGAATCAAGGCTTATAGTGGAAGTTTTGTTTGTGTTCAGCCTTGTCGTGCAGATGCACATGGGGCCCCCGCTGGAATGAGCCCTTTCATGAGTGATAATGAGCTGGTCCCTGCCTTGGAGAGCCGAAGTTTGGTGAATCGGCTCTTGATGAGTAGATTTCTCGGGCATTAACTGGCAAGGATGTTACTGCTTTTGCGTGTTTAGTTGGCACTGGGGTAGTTAAACCCCAGGGTCATGAAAGCTGGTGCCCTAGCCCAGCGACTGGGGAGTAAAGACCCCAGGAAGAGGTTGGGAGGAGGGAGGCTGAGACCTGGTTCTATAATGGAGTTTAAAGCGGATGGATATTGATGGTTTCTGGATGATTTCTGTCGGAAAAGTGGAATATCTACCTGCATTTTTCACTTAATTTGAAGTACTGTAAATGAGCCTGGGTTTTATCAGGAGCACTGGGGATTTTGGAGGGGGGTTTTGTGATGTTTTGAATGACGTGTTTCCTCAGGCCAGTATGAGTATGCCTGCTGTTAGCTGTAGTTTGAATTTGTGTTGAATTTAATATGTATATTCAGTATGAGTATATTTCTCTTTATTCGTTGATCTGCGCTTCTGCACAGCTTGAGCAGACATCACACATTTTAGGATGCTTTCATCACTCTTCACTGATAAAAGCATATATTCTTGAGCAGATATCTTTCCTTTTAAAAAAATAGTAGTAAAGCATGAGTTTTATATAGGTTTCCAAAGTTACTGTTGCATAGTGCCTTGTTTTTTTCTGAATTCAGGTAATTGTTTACTTTGTCTTACAATGCATGCTTTTGATGAACCATGGGCTTTTCTTTCTTGTTTTTTGTGTGTGTGCATGAGAGCTTAAAAGTGAAACTCAGCCAACTGGCTGAAGCTGGAAAAGTAAGTAGTCTATACGATAGCTGGAAAGGAGATGCAGGGTATTAAAGTGTTTTAGTTTTAATAAATATGAGTAATGTTCCTAAAGAATTTTTATTAATATAATTTAACTTCATAGTTACATTTTAATAAAGCCTTTTATTAAAGCTTTGTATAAAACCTAACTTCAAAGGCTAATTTACTTGAACAACAGCCTTCTAAAAGCAGGGGTGGCATTAGAGACTGTATTTGCCTTGTTGCCTGACGCAGCGCGCTGTGGTATCTGCCTGAGCAATGGTGTAAAGGCAGACAGTCCTCAGCCTGTGTGTGTGTGTGGCACTGATGGATGTGCATAGCACCCCATTCCTGGATCCCAGCATCCTCGTCCTGCGACGTGTCACATCTGAGGTGGAGCTGGGAAATATTTGGACCATGGTTTTGGTGTGTGTGGTAGTGCTTCCAGTTTGCCTGAGCTGTACAGCACAGAGCCCATTAGATTATCCATTGCAGAGTTACCCGCCTGCTTAAGATTCAGAAGTGTTGGTTGCTCAAGGCCTTCATTGTACTTACCTGGGTTATTGAAAGTATTAAAGAGGAGCTGGGTTAACTTTCTTAAGTGCTGCCGCCTTGGAAATAGCAGTGAGCCATTTTATTTTCTCTTTTCTGGTCATAGTTGGCATATAAAGAGATTTTGCTGTAGTGGCACTTCTACTTGTAGTTGTGTGTTTTCTTCTTGTGGGAACAGAAGCAATATAAACAGGAGAAATTTATGGAATATGGGACAGTAACTTAAGGCGAGGGATGGAGGGGGAGAGGGTTTCTTCCCAGGGCTGGACCTCTGTGGTCATCCCTTTTCCTCCTTTATTCTGCAACTTGGCAGTGAGGGTGCTGTCTCAGTATCAGGCCTTGCTCTTCAGCTAATCGTGCTTTGTAAGTGGGTTTTATTTTTCATGTGGCACTGACTCATTTTCCTAATAGGTCGATAATTTAACAGCTCCTTATCACTAGTTCGTCATTTGGAACAGAAGAAACAGAGCTATGAGACTGTCAGGTATCAGACAATGAGGTGAGAGCACAGCCAACAGGTAAAGGCTGGGGAGGTGCAGCTCTTGCCTTTGCAGAACATCTTTTTGTAACTGCTGAAATCAGTAACTTTGTTAATGAAAGTCATGACAGCATGTTCCTGGAAAGTACCTTCTGAAGGGGGTTTTGCACATATCTGCAAAACCCACCTGGTTTGGTTGAAGAGAAGAAGAAAATGGGACTAAGGCAGGACACTGTATCATGGTGCTAAGCCTCACTGAAACATAGCTTAGGCTTGTTTTAAGTTCCTAAGTTGTACTAGTATTTAGGATGCTCTTTGTGCTTCCTGCACCAAGAAGTTTGAGCTTAGGAGCAGTGTACTTTTGGAGCAAACCTGTTTGGATGTGTATAGCTGTAAATACTGATATGTTTTTTAAATTATTTTTTTATTTCCTGGAAGCATTGGAACATAATGTGAAGCTGGAGGAACACAATGGAATGTAAGTGGGCTGGAGGCTGGTCTAATAGCCCTGGGTTCTTTTGTGTGGCATTGGTGGGTTGTAAAGTTGCTTTACTTGCAGTGCTGTGGGGCCTGTGAGGACAAAAGGTTGTTTTGAGGTGTTCAAAGGTGTATGTGCTCTTCTGCAAGGGGTCATTGTACTTACAGCTGAAATACAGTGCCTGTATTTTGGTTCTGAACACTTAGATTTTCAGGAAGGTGCTGGTAAACTGTAAGAGAGCTTGCTCTTAGGTCTTTAGGGGACTACAGGTATTCATTTGTGGAGGGCTGGTGGAAATAAAACTACCTTGAGTGAAAGGGGAGAAGTAATGGCCAAATTTGAAACATGCAGAAGTAAAAGAGCAGGTGAAGGTGAGCCAGGCTTAAATGCAAAGAAGTACAGGAAAAATATCTGTAAGAAAGTGAGGAAATGCTGACAGCATCCTAGGGTCTGTCCAGGAGGTCTACTCGGGACTAGTACTACTTCAAGTGTCCACAGGACTTCAATTAGCTGTTGGGAGCATCCTCAGTAGCCTTTCAATTTCAGGTGAATAGCACTTGAGAGTTGTAAACTGCGTAGTATTTGCAGAGTTAACATCCTGTTGTAAGACATTTTGTGGAGGAATCCTTCCTTAGTAGCTGTAGAAACATTCTGGACAGGGATTGGAAGGATGGGACTGCAAGGAGCAGATACAGTCAGATTTGGAGAGCTCATGCTGGGACTTTGCCTCCTCCAGGCATTTCTTGTGTGGGTATATAGTGATTTTTTTTAAATTTTTTTTTTGGGGGGAGAGTTCTGTGGTGGGGTAAGCTCTTCAGCTCTTCCTACCTGTATGTGGGCTGGGAGCCCTTATAAAAGCCTTGAGTGCTCTTGTTCAGAGTTTGGAGTGGGATGTGAAGCAGGGAAAGGGGGGGTGGGGATGTGCTCAAGAAATGCTTCTTTGAGGCTGGAATAGTAAGAAGTATGGGTTTATCTTTTTCTGAAATAACCAAAGAATCAAGCTCCTGCTTAGCAGTTGAAGCTTCATGAACTATTATTTAGTAGCAGATTCACAAGATCTGAGTGTTGTTACAATGTTAGTGTTCCACATCTGAGCACAATGATGCCTTTAGTGATCCCATGGTCCTGTTGTAGTGAAATGGGCTGGTTCATTTAGGAGATGTTCATAGTGTTCCCTGTCTCAGCATTTCAGACCTGCTCCTTGAGAACTCCTCTGGAGCAGGGCTCCATGCTGCTCTTGGCCCACAGCATCAGGAAGGCACTGTGATTGATAAAGTGGTTTCCAGCCCCAGAAGTGGGGAGATGAAGGATCTGTTTCTTGCTCTGCCACTCAACCCAGCCACAGAGTTCTGCAATATCATTTTCCTATCTGGAAAATAGAAGTGATGACGCTTATACACCTTGTCAGTTATGCACTGCAAATATCACAGATGCTTTAATTTACATAGATATGTTTTCACTTCCTGTCCAGCTTGGTGTGCTCCAGATGTCTGTCCCATGCATAGTCTGAGTTGCTTAGCTCTCCAGAAAAGCTAAAGCTCCCTAAGGGTATCTAAAGCTCCTTTCTTCAGAGTACTGAACCATGCCACACGTACCACTGCGGTGTCTTACCATGCCTTACCATTTTCTACCGGTGTTCTTTGCCCATCAGATTCCCGTTAAGAGTCCTTGGCATTCATTTGTAGTGCTAATGGCTCCTATGAATAGGCTTCATCTAAGAAAGGTTGCTGTGAAATGCTGCATTGCTCTAGTGTTCTTAAAATTGGGGAACCTGGAGGAATACTTCCTTGGAAGCTTCAGCATCTGCAGTGTTTGTGAGCTGCAGGCTTGTCTGAACTGCTTGTAATCTTACTAATTGTTTGAATTGGCTGCATCAGTCTTGGTGGTTGTAGGAAATTGGGAGAAATCTGATAGAGAAAGATCTATTCAGCTCTTGCCAGGGCAGCTTTGTCCCCTGCAGTGTGTGTGTTGGTGATGCCCTGTCTGGCTGTAAAGGTTCCTGCCAGAGGAGCTCACATCAGTGCCCTGGGGAGGGACAGGACTTGAGGGATCTGCTCAGCAGGGCTGCGCAGGGACCTCTCCCTTGTGCATGCAGTGAGGGATTGGTATTTACTGCCTGCTGATTACTAGCATTGGGTTTTACCTCTAGCTTTTCTCCTCATAGAGGTAACCTTTTTGTGTGTAACCTGAACGGGAGCCAAGGCCCTGAAGTCAGCAGACATCCTGAGAGCGTGCCAAGGTGTTACCAAAGCCCAGATCTGGTACTGAAGCTCAGTGGCACAAGTGAACACCCACCTCCCCATTCCAGTGTGAGCCTTCCTGAGACTGCAGAGAAAACAGAGCTGCTTACTCAACAGCTGATGGCATTTGTGTGGAGAGCTGTATCTGTTCCTGAAAAAAGAAGTGTTAACCCTAAAGACTGCCAGCTTTGCTCTGATTTAATCTCTTGGAACCGACATCTCTGATTTCCTCTCTGCTTGTTTGATATAAAAGAGAAAAATATGTTCACAGCTGAGAGATGGAGTAAGTTACTGAGCTTGGGACTAGGTAAAGGTAAAGCTACCACAGAAGAATTCTGTGGTTACTCCTCAGAATGCATCTCTTTGCTTGGTCCTTCACTTGTCCTTGTCCTGGCTGTATGGGGATCTCTGTGGTGAGCTGTGTAATGACTCCAAGGCTCACATTTGCGTTCTGGAGCTGGCCATACAGGTGTTTCACCTACTCCTCTTGCTGTATCTCACCTCAGTTATGTGGGTATCATCACTGAGATGATTTTTCAAAAGTCTGTGTGGCAGAAGTGTCAGGACTAAGGGGATTTCACCACCTTAAAATGCAGTGGTGTTTGGTATAGTTGATAGTGATGGAAGTGTCTTTGCATTGAACTGTCAGGCCTAAGATGTCCTGGAGTGATGTCCTGTACAAGAATTCAGGCTTTGTGGGTGCCTCTTGTGCTTGTGGGGTCCCCAGAAGCAGTGGGCAGGGTTGGGTCCTTGTTCTGTGTCAGTGGACAGTGGCTTTCCCTGGAAAGAGGATATTTTAGACATGGCAGATGCTGCTGCAGCACACTGCCTTCTTGTTTGACTCTGTAACTTGCTCCTTTGTGATCCAGAGCTGCATTTTCTTTGAGGGTCGCTGCAGTGCGGTTTTGGGTGACTGGGGCAGAAACCTGAGCTCTGGGGCCTCTGACACTGCAAGTGTTACTTGAGCAAACTGTTTCTCTGCCTTGGTTACCCAGCCTGTAAAATAGGACTAAAAGCACCGGCCCTGTTACTTATCAGGAGATCCCTACCAGCTACTTTCAGTCTGTTGTTGAGATACCCACGTGCCCAGTTTACCTTATAGTTCAGCTGAATGCTGCCAGCAGCTTTCTGAAGGGGTTTTGCCAACAGAGCATTATGCCAGTGATTTTTGTTTCTTGTATTTGGATTTAAATTGTTTACTCATGGTCAACCTTCTTGCTTTGGTGTTGAGGGAACAGGATGTGTATCTCTGTATTTCCCCCCAGACATTCAGCTCTCTGAGGAACCTGAAAGGCAGAATTACCTTGCAGGCCGTAGGTAGGATGCTTCAGCTCTGGGCCTTGGTTTTGAAGGAGCCAGAGTGGAAGTACAACTCTTAGAAGTAAAGGTTTCTGTCTGAATGAGCCCCCTGTGCAGGCAGCTTCTGCAGATCGCTAGGTCGCTTCCCTTCTCTGTACTAGAGCACTTGGGATCTGGATTTGTTGAAGCCACAGGTGGTTCTTGCTAAGCTGCTCTGTCCCCTGTGGGTTTTGCCTCTGAAATGTCAAACAACAAAGAAATACACCTTTATTTTTTGTGTCTTGCTGCAGAAATGCCTACTGAAGTCCCGGTTTCTGAGCCTGGTGAGGTTTATAGCTAGGAGCATCAGAGTCAGTTTGAGCTGGGGCATGTCTCATTTAACACCTTTATTTGCCTGGATGAGAGGGCAACAGGTGTGATGTTGGTAGTTGGTGCTTTGTAAGGTATCTTGCTGCCTCCCTGCATTAAACTTAATTCCTGATTGAGGGGCATGAAAGCCATGCAGTGCTTCCTCTTAGACATCCAATAATTCCTTTGTGACAGGCTGGCACCAAGAGGTCAGTTCCTTCTGTGGAGCATGATGGGACAGATAGGCAGAAAACCGACTCCATTTCTCTGGAGTGGTGCTGTAGACAGACATGCCTTTCAAGAAAAGAATTCACTGCACACCTTGGGTTTTCTGCTGCTTGAGAAGGAGGGTGAATTTCATGAGCACAGGATCTTATACATACTTTCTATGGGCTGTGGGCCAGCTTTCTGGCTGGTTTTTTTTTCCCTCCATGTCATAGTCTTGCATCCTCCGGATGAAGCATTTCTTATCTTTGTCTGTGTCCTCAATTAGTCGAGGTCAGGACTCCTTTTCAGGGTGTGGCATTGTCTGCCTTATAGAAAGGACCACTGAGCCTGTTAAATGTTTTTGTGTAAATACAACTGAGTTCTTCTCCAGACTCCAATCTGCATTGTCTGTTTTACAGTAAGTTAGAAATCCAGTTAATCTCCACACCTTTCTGGCTGCCTGTCCTTGCTGCCTGCCTTCCCAGCACTGAGCTGTTCAGCAGAGAGGTGAGGCTTCTGTATTTCACAGGCCAAACCTGAGATTATGAAGGTCTGGTTCCTCTACAACCGTGCAGTGGTTCAGTACCAGTAGTTGTGATTCCCAACCTGTTGGTACGTTTATAAGAGGCAGCAGCAGGTGAGTTTTATGAAGACAGAGTTGAGAAAATGAGGTCAGGTCATCTTACAGGCTGTGCCCTTTCTGTCCCCCCTTTTGTCATGTTTTATCTCTGCCTGTACAGCTCCATTCCACAGAGTTAATGATTCATTGTCCAGAAGGTGCTGTCCCTTCTCTTCATGGTCCTGCTGTGTGTCTCAAATTCAGGGTGGCTTGGCTTAGAGAGGCCTGGTGATGGGGCTGGCCAGCAGGCAAGTCTTCTGGCAGACAGCCTCCAACAGTGTTACTCAGCGAGCAGTGTACCTCTGCAAGAAATCATGGGAGATGCTGAGATCCTGGGCTCCCATTCACTGTTTTTACAAGGAAGACAAGGTTTATGGGAGGTGCAGAGAAAGCTGGAATGGTGCAGAATTAAAAGAACTGGTACTGCCAAATAGACCTGTTCAGCTGAGCAGAGGGGGGTCCCCCCTTGTGAATCAGGAGCTGGTTTTGCTATGGAGTATCAATCTCTGCTGACTTCTCCCTGTCTGACTTGGTGCCACATTCAGGATCTCCACAGGCTCTTCCAGGTGTACCAACAGATCTTAGCAACTCCCTTTGGAAACAGTGCAACAGAATGACAGCCTCTTGCTCATCCAGTCTGTCCCTGCTAGGCTGGTGATCCCTGCCTGGCCCGAACAGGGTTTCTGTAGGATCTGAGCGCATCTGACACCAAGGCCCTGGGGCAGCTGGTCACACTGCTGTACCAATGCTTTTCCAAGGGCAGCCCATGGTGTCTTTCATCACTGAGGCAGGTGGTGACTGTTACGCAAATAGGTGATTCTTGGGACTTGTTCCAGAAGTAGTAGGATCTCTGTGTTTACAGATAAATGTTTAGCTGTAGTAAAATGGACTGTGTGTATTTAAAGAAGAGGGAACATTGATGGTCTCCTGTAAAACTCTACTGTCTTTTTAAAATGCTGTCACATTACCAGTAACATTAGAAACCACAATAGAACATGGTTTACTCCAAGTGCTTCTTCTCTTTGCTTTTGTACCCATGAATTTCTGAATAATTTGTGTGAAATTTCAGGTCAAGAATCTTCCTGCTTCTGGAGAAAAGCCTTTTCACTGTTCACTTCCACCCTGTTGCTTTGGTTTGTGTTTGTGACTGCTGCTGTGAAGTGAGCAAGGAGCGAAGGTGTGCAGTGGTCTCCGATCCTTTGTCTGAGTGATTGCGCTCAGCGCAGAGCTCAGTGGTGTGCGAGTAGCTGAAGAGATTCCTTCTGGTCTGTGTGTGTTACCTTTCATAAATCTGTTTGCCCTGCTCAATTAAGGCTGGCTAACTTCCAGGTATTCAAGCTCCATTGAAGTCTTGTGAATAAAACACCAGCAAACCAGCCTCCTTCATACACAGATTTACAAAGAGCTTTGCAGACAATCCTGTTTGTCAGGAATCTCTCCCTTTTGGCTGTATTTTCAGCTCAGGGGTTTCCAGTTGTTACCACTGCCAGTAACTCAAGAGTTTCACATGACTGTTTTTGCAGGACAGGCTCCCTGCACTCCATAGATCCCCGATGTAGCTGCAAGACTTGCATGTTCTGGCACTTAAATTATCACTGTTGAGCGTACCTCTTTAAAAGGCAGTTTGATGGGGTTAGTATGCACACATGAAATCCAGGGCAACACGATGTGGACATGAAGACTCCTGGGTAGTGAAGTTGTCTGCAGAGGAAGTGATTCTGGTACAGTTACTTGTACCCAAGGGCATCAGATGTAGCTGGTCGTACTGCAGTAGTTTGTGATTCCTCTGAGACAGTATTTTGCACTCGGGTGCTGTCCCTGCATACTGCGGAAGACCTTGTTAGTCCTGAGAACAGGAAGAGCTAAGCTCCATGCTAAAACTGGTAGCAAACCTTCCTCCAAAGACCTTTCTAAACCCAGAAAAAAATCTTGCAGGCATGCTGGTGACATATATATTTTATTTTGATTGCTCTGTAACAGAGGATAATGTTTTCTTAAGGGTCAGCTATCGGACATGGGGACCCTGAGCACAGGTCAGAGGCTTTGCTGAGACTGTCAGTTTTCAGCTGTCAGCATTTACATGTACCTTCTGCTTCTAATTCACCTAATAATAAATATTCAGGCTGGCAGCTTAGTTCTTAATGAGCTTGCTTTTAATAAAAAATGGCTTTGCTCTGCAAAACTGGGCGGCCTCCATGATATCTCTCCGGTTTCTCTGACTGGTAGGAAAACAGTACAGTGTTATGAGAGCTTTGGGAGGCTCTGTGGCCTTTTCTTAGGTGACCTGGGTGGCAAGTGATCGCCCTGGCCAGCGCACCCATGGACTAGCTTTGATCTGCTGCTTGGTGCTGTTAGGAAGGACAGGTGGTATGGTCCTGCCTGCAGGATGGCTCTGAGAGGGCTCAGCGCCTGGGCAGCCTCGTTGCACAGTGATTGTATTGGAAATTGCCTCACCTCTCCATGGACTTGTTTTCCCCTTTGGAGCGCACACATTGCACACAAACAAAGCTGTGTTTCACGTTTTCAGCTTCAAAGTGCTGAAGGGGTTCAAAGTACATTTCACTTACCCAGACAGCAGTTGTGGCTGTCCCAGAAAGTTTGATAAGGGGCTTTATCCCAACGTGTCCCCAGCTCCTCTGCTCTGAAGTGGTTGTTTATTCCTCCTGCATCCTTTTAATGATAAAAGATGTAATCAAGAGGCAGCTGAGACCCAGTTACATAACTTGTTGTCAGGGCTTCTCTTTGGCAGCGTTGCCCTGCCTGCTGTTTGCATGCTGACTTTCAGGAACTCAGGGATTTTCTGTTAACTGGCTAACTCCTGAACCTGATGTGGTGGTAGTTGCATTGTTTGTTTATTTGTTTTTCTCTAACATCCTCTAATTTTGCCTGGTTTGAGTTTTCTAAACCTCAGAGTAGATTTTATTGCCTGGGAGTGTGTGAGGTTGGTACAGGATTGGTGGGGTCAGGATAGACCCAGAGCCAGATTCCCTCTGCAAAGCTCAATATACCTGCAGAAGCAGGTGCTGTGCTCTTACTGGCACAGCTGAGGGCTGGCGTGCAGCATCCTCTGCTATTTGCTCTGGTCCGGGGCTCCCCACAACTCTGCCAGTTCAAACAGGTCATTGTTCTCAGTCCAGCTTCTACTTTCTTGCCAAGTCTGTGCTAATCTCTCTTGGGTTTTTTTTTTTTCTTATCCCTTTCTCTTTTATGTCTGTCCCACTAATAAAACAGTGGAAATGAGCAGGTGAGGGAGGAGCTGTTGTTTTCTTTGGCACACGGTGACCATCTGAACAAAGATTAAACCAGACTGGAGCCAAAGATCTGTTTGCTACTCTATGGGGAAAAGTGCTTCAAGAATGCTGGCCATCCCCCTTGCCTCCTCAAACCTCTGTGCTGCAGCCAGCCCCATGTGGTGGTCCAGCAAAGGTGGCTGTGTGGGGCTTCTTGTGGAGCTGAGTGTTTCCCCTGAGCATCCTGTGGATGCTGTTACTGGGCAATGGAAAACACTTTTCTTCCTCTGTCCCTGACTGTGCTGCTTGCTGCCTAGTGTGGAGTCTATGGCTTCTTGCTCTTGCCAGGCCAGATTTAAATCCTGCAATTCAGGAATGAATGCTGTGTGGTGCCAGGTTTATTGGTTGGAAATGTGCCCTGTGGCAGCAGCCTTTAGATGGGCTTTACTTGGTTTGTTGCAGATAGTGGTGCATTCTCAAACTGGCTGTATCAGGCATGTTCGTGGGCTGTGCTTTGTTTTGAACGTAATGCATGATGGAGCAATCCTCTTACCTGGAAGTCTTGTTTGATAAGGTATTGCTGGTGGAAGTTGTAGCTGCTGGTCAGCTGCAGTTTCTTTCAGAAAGAGTGATTTCTGAGAGTGTTTGAAACATGCTTTCAGCTGGATGAGGTTCAGAAAGGGTGAAGGGTGGGAAGGTCTGGTTATATATAGTGTTTGTTACTCCAACTTTGAGTTACAGCCCTAAGATGGGACCTAGCAGATGGTATAATAAAACTGCCAGTAGTTTTAGGCTTGAAGTGGAGGCTTTACAGCAAGAACTCTGGAATTACAACTTACGTGTGAAAAGCTTAGATTAAACTCCTGGCTTTGAGAAAAATGAGAGCACAATTTTGCTTGAAAAAAACGAAAGAAAGGTCCATTAAAAGTAAGCAGAGTTTCTTTCCTGACATAGAACTTGACCTACAGTGTGTGTGCTCCCCATGTTTCAGCCTGTCCTAGACTCCAGGAGTCAAAATGTGAAAGTAAAGACAGTGCTTGCATGAAGGGTATTAATCATAACAGTGTGTTGAGCCAGCAAAGATCAGAGTGAAAAATTAACAAACGACATCCATTGTGAAATGTATATTCATAGCTAAAAATGGTGTTGAAGGTGCCAGCAACAGAGAAATGTAATCTTTTTTTTATAAAGTGTTTTCAGGGTTCATAGTAAAATTGCTCAGCCCACAGGTTCAAGAGTCTGAACCTGTGTCATTTGAGCAGTTGTTTTGGACTCCTTGGCTCTCGTGCCAGCAGATGGCAAAAGGGAATTTGAAGAAATATCTGTTGCCTTCAGGTGATGCTTTCAAAGATTAATTGCTGCTATGTGTCATTAACTGTGGCCAGTGTGGAACCATAATCTTAAAAATTACAGACCTGGCTACCAGTGCTTCAGTGGGAAACCCAATAGTGAATTCCAGTGTGGTGTAAGATACAGTGCTTTTCTGTCGTGTTTTGGGATCCTTGTCCTTAGCTCTTAATGGTTAGATTTATTCTTGTAAAGCAGAGACTGTGCTGACCACCCTCTTGTATTGTCATTAAGGAGCTCACCTCTTTCAGCACTGGAGTGGCATTAAAAGAAAAAGATGCTGAGAGAAGCATGTCCCTGCAGTTCTTTCCATTCAGTTTGTGAATCTTAAATCCCACAAGCTTTTTGAGACTAAAGAGGAGAGAGTTAAAACCTTGTGACTATCTGCAGTTGTAGCAGTTGTGTGTGGTGTACTTTTTACTTGTCTGTGGCTAAATAATCCATTTGATGGCATTTCCTGGTTCCATTCAAAGGCAGATCAGGAGCGGCGCAGAGAAATTTCCTTACTAGATGACATTTCATCGCAATGTCCGATCGTTTGGGGCAAATAACCAAGGGAAAGGATGGGAAAAGCAAGTACTCGACTCTCAGCCTGTTTGATAAGTATAAAGGAAAGTCAATAGAAGCTATCAGAACTACAGGTAAGGCATGCCTTCAGAAATTCGCTCATTTTTGTGTCTTCTGAGTGTGGTGGTGTAGAGCTAGTCCAGGTGTTTGGGCCTGTGGAAGACAGCTGGGCTGCAGAGCTGTTTGTGCTGATGCCTTAGCCTGTGTTTCCTTAGTACTTCAAGGAAAATGTGGTTCTTCGTGCTGCTGTTGTTGGAGAGACATGGAGGAATCAAGGCAAAACAGCTGGGGCACCCTTGGCTGTTTCTTTTAGCCTGTGTCCTTGCTTGCAGAGTGGTTGGGTTGTGAACCCTGGGTGAAAGGCTTACTGGGGCCATGAGCTAAACCGAGACAGGGCAGTTAAGCTGACCGAAGTGTGTTAAGTTGGAGTCAGGTGAAAGTTGAGGACTGAAAGTCTCTGAGGAAGAACCTCAGTTAGTTTTACAGAGGAGATGTGACCAAAAGTATATGGTTGGGTCCAAAAAAAATGGAAACATTGGCTGGACTGGCTCTGGATTTGTTGTGGGAGTAGAAAACCAAATAAAATACTATCTTAAGAGATGTGATCTGCTGGGGAGAGCTGAACAATCGAGACCTTGAGACTCCTGGGTTAGATGACCAGTCTGTCTGTAAGAGGTGGGCTTGTATTGCTATTTCCCTAAGCTGTGAAAGGGCACTGACGCTTCTCCTCTGTGAAACAAGAGGAGTATCTGCACAGGTAGCTAAAAGACACTGTGGGCATTTTCTGTGAGGGTGAATTATTTTCCTCTCTCCCAACTGTTGTAGGAGGCTGCCTGTTAGCCAGCTGCTACAGCAGACGGCGGCTTTGCCATGGTCCTGTGGGAAATGACCTGTATGTTGACATAGCAGCAGTGATGCTGCTGCTTGTACAGTTCTGTTGGGACTGCACCCAGCCACAGTGTGCAAATTAAGGTTACTTACCTGGCAGGGTATAGCCCCCTCTGACCTGCCGTTGTTCCTTTCGCACTAGTTATTCCTAGACATGGCTTACAGAGTCTTGGGAAAGTTGCTGCTGCCCGGCGCATGCCACCTCCTGCAAATTTGCCTAGCTTGAAGTCTGAGAACAAAGGAAACGACCCCAACATCATTATAGTACCCAAGGACGGTACAGGATGGGCAAACAAGCAGGATCAGCCAGACCAAAAGAGGTAGGTAGAGCTTCTCTTTGCTAAGCTTTGTCAGGCAAGCAGCAACAGTTGAGTGCTGCTGTGCTGTGTGTTGGACCTTACAGTGATCAGTTCTGTGTACATGCTAGTATGGAGTCAATGGTATCTTGATCTTTTAGCAACTGCTATGTTGCCAGAGTTGTTTGTCTTCTTGCCTTCCTTCCCCTTTGATCTCACCTCTGCTGTCTCTCTTCAGTTCCAGTGTGACGGCTGCACAGCTGCAGGAGTCGCTGCCGCAGCAGGGTTTGCAGAAATCTGTCTCCAATTTACAGAAGCCGACACAGTCAATCAGTCAGGAGGTAGGTGCAAGCAGTCTGTGACTGCCACCCTGCTTCCCCTGTCCCCAGACAGCTTGAGGGTTTTAACTGCCTGTGTTGCCTCACACAAGTAAGAATCAGCAGACTGCAGTTTATGAAACTGCTCCTATATAGTCAATTCTTGTAGAATTGTCTTGACTCCAAGTTACTGTGCCCCAGGAGGGCTGTGCTGCTGTTAACATATCATTCTCTGCACGTTACCTCTGTACCTTTGTAGTGTGTGCAGCAAGTCTAGTTTCAGTCTAGAAAGAATGGCTGGAATGTGGGATGGCTGGTTAACGCTTCTAAACTCTTTTACTTTGGATTTGATTCAAGTGTTGGTGACAACAGATCCAGTTCTTGATCCCAGCCTGATGACACTTGATAAGAAGAGATTAGTCATGGGAGAGAAGTAGCCACTGTCAGGACCTGAAAAAGCTACTGGCAATTAGAGCTTCCATGGAGAGTGCAGGGACCTGGCTCCTCTGTGTTGCAGATTTCACACTTTTAGTTTAAAAAAAACTTCCCAGCTCTTGAGGGTCAGGGAAATCAGGGCAGGAGTTATGGTTTGATGGGAGGAGTGGTTAATGAATGAGGAAGTAGGGTGGCCTTCAAGCTGAGGTGTAGCATGGAACAAATCTAAAAGATTAAGAGAGACCATTTGGGAAAATGCAACAGAACAAAGGGAAAGTTTTATTACAGAGAGAAAAGCAAGAGGAGTGGTTTGAGGAAGTAGTTGAAGATGAGCAGAGAATAAATGAGAGCACAGAAAAGAGGAATTTTATTTTTTTTGGCTGTAGCAGCATATCACACTGGCGTGAGGAGCAGCTACCTTTAGCCCCAGCAAGAAGCTAGGGAGACCTGTGGTATCCAGTGACATCTGGGTGATCTAGAGTTCTGAGCTGTAGCAGGTGCCAGCCAGGAAATGAGAAACAGTCAGTCATGAGACTTCAGTCATCTGGGGGTTTTTTGTGTTTTGTTTTCAGAGTACAAATTCAGTGCCAGGTGGACCAAAGTCATGGGCACAGCTGAATGGAAAGCCAGCAGGACAAGAAGGTGGTGAGTATGATATAATACCCAGCTCCCTTTCTGTGTCTGCTTCTCTCAGACAGGCGTGAGATGGAGTAGACCCTGTTCCTGCCCTTCCAGTCTAGACTGGTGTGGAATGGAACACAAAGTCTCTCTCAGTTACAATGCAGTGAGGGCTTGTTTTCAGCCTCTGTGGTGTGTTGGCTGGAACCAACATAACTGCATGTGTTCAGGTCTGCCAGTGCAGACACAGCTTGGATGGAATGTGTTCCATCAGTCTTGAACCAGAACAGTTCACATGCCTGGGGAGCGGCAGGGAGTTCCCAGGGTTGAAGGTTTTGAAGGACAAGGGGAAACGTTTGCCCCCTCACAAGCATCTTCCATCAGCCTAGAGCAGTGTGTGTAAAGGAAGGGGGGAGGGATTGGTTTAGGAGAAAAGAAAGAAGAGGGCACTGAAGACTGCCGATGTAGGCAGCTCCATGGCTATAGTGGCATGGGGCTCTTCACCTAATTAGGTGGTCAAAAGTGAGACTGTAACGATGCCACTCAGGGAGGCTGTACCTGGCATCTGTAGTCCATGGGTGTTACTACAGTGTCAGTGGGTGGAAGAGGCATTGAAGCCTCCACAGGATATGCCTGCTTACACCTCGGCTGAGGCCTTTCTATTAAGTCTCCCTGAGTAACTGTGCTGCTAATGGCTTCTGCTTGACTGAGGATCCTGAAGCAGTGTTAACATAAATTGGGAGTTAAGTTGTCTTCAGATGCTTCCATTTCCACACAGGAGGTGGTTCCCAGCTGCACTGAGTACTGCTGTTAAAACTAGGGAGAGTAACAGCTCAGTTCCACTGTTTTAATGTGAACAGACCTGGAACCGTTGGGTTGTTGAGTAAAGTTGCAGAGAGATTTGAAAGAATTGAAACAGCTGCAGATGGCAGAAGTGCAGGGGACAAGCTTATCCTAAATTAAATGAGTCCCTTAATGATCTCAAAGGCTAAATGTTAAGGCAGTGACTTGTGCTTGCCAGAGGTTGGTGGCCAGAGCAAAGGCTGTGTCTCACTTGGTTAATTGGTACTTTTTGGAGACTGTTGCTGTGTGGACCTCCTGTACAAGCGATTTGAAATCTGATCCTCTAACAATGTTCCTAAAGATTTTTTTTTGAAAACTTATCCTAGGTCACACTTTATATTTCAATATAGAGTTCTCAACCCAAGGGAAGAGTTGCATGTGTGGCTAAGAGCAGCTTAATTAGAAGGTAACTGAATCACAGAAGCATGAGAAACCTGGCTGAAAGGACTTCTTAGGCCATCCAATCTTTGCACCTCTTCTCCAGTGGCATTGAACAATTGCTTTTTCCCCTCTAAGCTAATAGAGCAGTTTCTAATATCAACCAAGAGGAATGTCTTTTTGCTGTCTTTTAGCTATTACTGCTGTAAAATCTTCTTTTGAGGGTGTATCCTGCAGAAAGGTCTGATAAATTAGTATGAATTGCTTCATGGCTGTATAAGGGGCATTTGGAGGAAAAAGAAGTTCCAATCTCTTATCAGTATGATGCTGCTTAGAGTGTAAGTTGCTAGTGCCTGCACATTACCAGACATTACGTTGTGCAGCCTTACCTGGGGGGTGGAAGCCTTCCTTGAAAGACACTTACGTGGTGTTAGTAATCCCATTGCTATTCTAGTTCAGTAGAGTAATGCAGTAGAAACCAAAACTCTGGGCACATCGCAGCTGTTTTGTGGTGTATTTGAGAAATGTCCTTCATGTGTAGTCTCATTTCTCTAAAACATTTGAAGATGTTATGTGCAGCATTTGCAGTGTCTTCCCTGGCAATCTTGGGATGGGAGGTCTTGTGCAGCGTGCAAGTTCTGGAATGTGGAAGTGACTTAAGCCAATCTTCCTTGACTCTTTAGGGCAAAGAGGATAAAGATAGATGAGGCTGTTTTGTCAGGTCTTCAGTACTCATTCTTGATAATTTAACATGGTAATTCTGAAATGCCCTTTTTAAAAACAGCAAACCAAGTAACACCAAGGAACAGTTCTCAAAAAACACTTTGGGGGTTTTTTTGAAGTTTAGTAGTGCCATAATGCTGAGAATTTCAATTCAGTGTTATCTTGCCAACAGATTTAGAATTACTGTGTGTTATTTTCCAGTCCCTGGCAGGTTGTTGGGATGGACAGAAAGCTGTCGTTCTGGGATGGCCGATGACTCGGCAAGACAATTTGCCGATGACAAGAAATATACTTGGCCTGATGTGGCCAGTAGTTTGCATCTTAAAAATGCAGCAGCAGGGAGGAAAGTGGGGTATATAGCACACAGCACTCAGTCCTTATCTGTGGCCTTTCACTGAGTATATTGCCAGAAATGTTAACAATAGGCTTCCCTGGTAGAGTGAGATCTGAGCAGAAAGAGTCTGAGTGGAAATGTCAAGTACTTGATAGCAGGGTATCGTCTATAAACGATCGTGCAGAATTTATATCTCTGCCTCAGTCTGAATTTCGTACTTCACAGAAATAATTGGGAGCTGAGAAAGTTGATACTTAGTTGAACATGAGAATTTAAATGATCCCAAGTTAAGAGTGTGGGAGTACTGGGTGAGGACATGTGTTGTTGTGTTAGTGACAGTGTCTGAGAGTGGTTTTGGATGTGAGCTGAGGTGCTGGTACGATAGTAATTTGGGTCTAAATATGCCTGAGGCCCAGATTTTAAGGAAACTTGTTTCCAGGCCGATCTCATAAGGGAATTGAAAAGAGTGGAAAGATCATCTCTGAGTCCCACACTTATTTGTCTGACAGGTTCAAGGGCCTCAAGCCGACTGTTATCCTTCTCTCCCGAGGAATTTCCGACGCTGAAAGCAGCTGGCGAGCAGGACAAGGTTGGCAAAGAAAAGGGCGCCTTAGATCCGTCGTATGGGCCAGGACCAAGCCTCCGCCCCCAGAGTAAGTGAATGATTGTGTCTTTCTGCCTTATCTCAGCTCTTAGACTGTGTTTTGGGCAAAGGATGCCAGTTCACAGTAGCATCAGATATTCCACCCTTAGATTGCCTTTTCTCTTTTTATGAGCATGTATGTGTTGAGCAGCCTAGCACAGACCATAGACTGTGTGTGGTGCTGATGCTCACTGGTTCAGTTCTGTGATCCAGGCAGCCATGTATGGACTGTTACCTACTATGCTCTTTAATAAAAATTGCTGTGTGAGTGTTGTAAAGCAGGCCCCTCTCCCCTGAGTTAAGGGAGAGTCACCAGTGTAAAGAGTGAGTGATATAATGTGGCTTCTCTTGAATTTTTGTGCATGATCTAAGAGGCCTTAGTTCTGCAGGATAAGGACTGTGGAGATGGGGATCAGAGTTGGTTGGAATTTGGGCTGATTGATAAATGAGGACACCACTAGTGCAGCAATTAGTAATGGCTGATTCTGCCAGTCTCTTTGGAAAATAAACATGTTTGGAAGTTTCCCTTGGTTCCTGATGGTTTTCTACATGTGTAGTGTAATTAGGGCTTGACCAGAGTATTTGAGGTTTGTGGCTCCTTGGCAAAGTGACTGTCTGCACTTACTTAATGATTTCCTCCTTTCCAGATGTCACCAGTTGGAGGGAGGGCGGTGGGAGGAGCATAACCTCTGCCACATCTCTGACCGCCTCCCCTGCTGAGCTGGGCAGTAAGACCTCTAGCACAGGAGACGGAGCCCCCTCCTCAGTGAACGCCAACGATCCGAAGGAGCCGTCTCTCCGCCCAGCTCAGCCTGTTCGCAAAGGGGCTTCGCAGTTCATGGGAAATGTCTACCAACCACCTACATACCATGACATGCTACCTGCTTTTGTAAGTTGTCCTTTCTCCGTGAATGTGTGATGTCCTTGTTGCTTACAATGTGGTGGGGGGTGACGTGTGAGGAAGGAAGTCCTGCTTTCTGGACTCTCAGTTGGTTCCCAGGGCTTGCTGGGAGTAGTGTAGCCCAGCCTGGCTCAGCCCAAGGAGAAGTCTCTCCTTTCCCTCTAGAGCTGCAGAGGGTAACTATTAACACCTGGCCTGTTAGGCAGCCAGGCATGAAATGTTTGTTTTCCCTTTGTATGGATGCTGCTATTCTGCTTGTATTGTAACCTAATCAGGGTAAGATTTCCTGTGGCAAGGAGTAAACCAGACGATTCTGCTTTGCCTTGTTCCAGATGTGTCCACAACAGCCTTCCGAGACCCCTGCATTGCTGGACCGAGGGTCTTTCCCTCTTCCTCAGCTTCGACTGGAGCCTCGGGTACCTTTCAGACAATACCAGATGAATGATCAGGATGGGTAAGTCTGCCATGACTGTTCCCCCTGAGAGGCAGGTTTGGGGTGTGACATGAACCTTAAACGAGGCAAAGATTTGGGCCGAGAATCCAGTTGTGTGAGTGAAGCTGCAGGCAGCCACAGAGGAAACATGATTTTTACACAAAAAAACAGTGCTTTGCTCCTACTACAGCAGCATCTGGAACATTGCAGGGCAGTAAGCGCTGTGTGCCTGAAGAGCAGGTGGGTGTGAGTAGACTGGAAGGGGGTTGCAGCTTTGATCTGTTAAGCCCTGGGAAGTGAGTACCAGCGAGACAAAGGAAACTGCTGGGCGCAGGGAGAGGAACTTGGAGCCTGTGCATATTCAGAGGCCTGATTCACTGTTACAAACTCAGCTCTACAATCTTTTCTTCACTGTTTGCTGTTTCTAACAAATTTGCTGCATTTCCCTGTAGAAAAGAGAACAGGCTTGGCCTGTCTCGCCCAACACGTCCACTTCGGCAGCAGATGGAGAGAGCGCCTCGTCCCACCATCATCAATGCAGAGAACCTAAAGGGGCTGGATGAACTAGACACCGATGCAGATGATGGATGGGCAGGTAAAGTACTTCAGGCAACAGCTTAGGAGGTGAAGCAAATAGTTATTTCTCCTTGAAGCATGAAATAGCCAGGATATTCTAGTAGCTCTGCTTCACTTCTCCAGGGAGGAGGGAAGCAAAGAGTGGTCTTTGTAGTTGTGAAATTGCTATTGGTGTAAATGATGACACAATGGATCCTTCTGATCCTTCCATTATACTACGCTCAAGGAAATGGATCTGAAGACTCCTAAAAACTGAAAACACCAAACAGCAGAAGAATTAGCAGTATGGCTGCTGGGAAGAACTTAGCCCTCCCTTTTCTGCCATGGCATTCAGTATTCAGTCACACGTAGTCTAGCTTGGTGGCTGTCTCTTTGTTTACAGTCCCCCCCCTTTCCAGGCTCCTTGCTGCTCCTCTTCTGGGACCAGCCCAGCTGTGTGTCCACACTACCCACATTTCCAGTACCTGCAGTGGACATGGAGTTTTTCATGTAGTTTATGCCAAGCCTGTGTTGTCTTTGGTTTAGTGCAAGAGAGGGGTGCAAGTTTATCAGGACAAGGGACCTGTTTCTTCCTCACATATATCCCTTCTCCAATCCTGCTTTTGTAGGCATTCATGATGAAGTGGATTACTCTGAGAAATTAAAGTTTAGTGAAGATGAGGAAGAGGAAGAAACTCTTAAAGATGGGCGACAGAAGTGGTAAGAAGCAGCTGTATTTGCATCAACCTTTTTTTTTCCCAATAGAAATAAAACAGTACCCTGACCTTTTAAAAACTTGCTCTAAATGTTGAGGCTCAATCCCCCTGAGTCATACTGATTTTTTTTTTTTAATTCCAGTGGTCATTGTTTGAGTGGGCTTCGGAGTTGTGTGTAGGTCTTGAAGCTGCATGCCAGGATGGAAGGCTTTTTTTTCCTCTTCCCTATTCTGTATCTCACCTTTAATCTTGCTGCACCGTAGTGGTGTTAGTCTGTAGGAGGAAAAAGCACAGTATTCATTCCAGTATTGATTTTTTGGGGTCTTTCCTTTTTGTTAGCCAGTTGCTTTTGCCAGTTGATAAGAGTGCAAGTGCTTTTTGACTCAAGTTGTGAGTGTAATAGCAAAGCTGTTTACATGATAGGAACAACTGGGATCCCAGAAGGCAGCGACAGTTGTCCCTGAGCTCTGCAGACAGTGCAGATGTCAAACACACCGTGGAAGAAGGAAAGAACTGGAGCGATTCAGTTGGCTTGTCCCGGTCAGTCCGGAAAGTGCAGGATTCACAGCAGCCTCCGAGGAAGCTGAATGGCTGGAGCTCTGCATCTGAATACCAGGTAGGTTGAACTCATGTGAGTGGGCTTGTGCTGCTGGATCTGACGCATTGCTGTCCTTAACAGGCCAGTTTGACATTTTATTGAAAACAGGATGCTGATGAATTTCTCAGTTCTTTGTTTATATCCAGCTGGAAAGGAATCCATCTGCATAGCACTCCCACTAGAGAAATGAAATTGGAGTTGGTCTGGAGCCGTGGGGTTGTCAGACAGTGGGGAAAATGAAGCTATGCTCCCACAACCAAAACGGGTGTGTGTGTACATGAGGATGGAGGGGATTTTCTCAGTGTGGGGTGTGAAGCTCAAGATAAAGGAGATGTTTGGGTCATGCTTATTGAGGAATGTTTCTCCTGTGGCAGAAGCCCCCTGTAGGAAGTGTTCTCAGACAGCAGTCCCTTGAGGATAAAGAAGAAAAGGTGCCACTGAGACAAAAGTTTGTGCACTCTGAGATCTCTGAGGCTGTTGAGAGAGCCAGGAGGCGACGGGAGGAGGAGGAACGGCGAGCCAGGGAGGAGCGTCTGGCAGCCTGTGCTGCAAAGCTAAAGCAACTTGATCAGAAATGCAAACTGGCTCAGAAGAGTGGGGAGACCCAGAAACACCCAGAGAATGAAGATCTGCGACCCCCAAGCACTGAGAAGAATGCTGTGCAAGAGAATGGTCCTGCTTTCCGTAGAGGTACAGAAACATTGCTTGCTTCACTGTGTAAAAATAGTTTTCTCACTATTGTGCTGATGTTTGAAGTGTGGGGGAGTCCCTGGAAGGGAGTGAACAGAGGGTTGTGCCTGGGAGATGAGCTGCTCCCAAATTCTGCAGAGTAATTTGGATTGGTCTTGAAGGGTCTTCAGGAAAAAAAAGCTGTTAAAACAAATGCAACTTTCTTTGCTTGTCTTTACCAATGCTTAGTCACCTGTGCTAGCAGAGACCTTGTTGGAATGGGCCTCTTGATCATCACATGATTGGATGATGGTACTCAAAAGTGCTCATGGGCCACAGGTGACAAAATCAGTTACCAGTAAGGTTTTGGAGTAACAGGAAGTGGACTTTTTCCCAGAGGGCCGTAGCAGAAAGCTGGTGACAGAGGGAGATCTCTGAATTTATCACTAAAATAAGATGCACAGAGCCTGCTAAAGCGGTCAGGGCAAATCAGGGAGATGGATTGTGTGACATGTGTATATCATTATAATGAAGTTCAACCATATAGCATGGTCAGGACATGGTGTAGGCGTGTTGTGGTGTGGTGGTGCACTCATGAGCGCTGTGAGGATGAGGGCTCTTCAAGGCTTATGTTCTTCTCTGCAGCAACACCTGAGTTCCACGCACAGGATGTCTCTGGCTATCTGGAAGAGGAAACACCTGCCCCAGCAGCAGCAGCAACAGCAGCCCAAAGCAGCAGTGAGGAGGAGCTCAGAGAAGCTCCCTCCCCGGCACAGGAATTCAACAAATACCAGAAGTCTCTTCCCCCACGATTCCAGAGGCAGCAGCAGCAACAGCAGCAGGTAATAGGTGTGACACTTCCACCCCTCTTCCTTTAGATGCCCACCAAACCATTTGCTTAATTCTCAGCAGTTGCAGAACCAAGTAACCAACTGTGTTTGGGCTGGGAAGTGGTAAGTGGGAGTTTTAACCTGGCCTTTTTCAGCACTTTGGATCACAGATGTGTCCTGTCTGACAGGGGTGAAAGGGCTCTACTCAGTGTTGCAGGAGTTGTACATGCAGCCTGTGATGCTGGAGCTGTTGTGGGTAGGGCTTTCTGGGGAGAGTGGTGGGCAGGCTGGGTGTGCCACTTGGCCTGGGAGAAAAGTAGACGCTGCTGTTCAGAAATGTTGACTTGTCTTGCATGGTTGTCTGGGTGTCTCCTGACAATGTGAAATCTTAGGAGTAGGTGGTTTGAAGCAGAGCTCTGTTTTGCAAGCGTGGCTGGGCAGGAGAAGCTGCGGATGTTCCACTTCCCATGTCCAAAGCCAGGAGAGCAGCAGTGGCTGCCTTGGAACTTGATCTAGGCCAAATCCAGCGAAGCTTCTGGTGCTTTTGGCTGGCAACTGAACCTGGTGAACATCTGTTCTTACTCCCTGGCACAAGATGGGAGCTGCTGTTCTTCAGCACTACTCAATACACAGGCTGAGGGAGAGGAAAACCTGTGGGGACCAGTGGCTTCCATTTCACTTGGCACTTGCTGTGCCCTTACCCTGTGATGTGTGGGCAGCAGTTTGCTTGCTGTGGCAACCTGCTTAGGTTGGCAGGTGCTTGGACTCTGCTTCTGGGCTGAATGTTAGAGTTGTGACACAGCACACTTCTCCTTCCACCACCTGCTTTTGCAGAGAGGTGGGGTCTCTACATCTGGTCTCACCTTCTACCTACCCAGGTTTTTTTCTCCTGTGAGGTTCTTTCACATCAATATTTTCTTTGAACCATAAATATATCTGGTTGTAATCATTGGGTTTTTTTGTTTGTTTCACTGAAATGCCTCTTCTGAGGCTCTGAGACACCAGCCTGAACTGCTCTCTTTTGCATCTTTCCTGGCCTTGCCGTGCTGCATGTGCTGTACCTACTGTTCAGCTCTTCTTCCAGATGCAGTGAGTCTCCTTAGGGCGGCAGAGTCAGAGAGGGACAGGATATCCAGGCTTGAGATAATGCAGAGTTAATTGCTATTCTTTGTAGGATAACCACTTGAAATGATACAATCAACGCTGCTGCAAACCTTAGTGAAGAGCACACAGTTGGCTTCTGCTTGGAAGCTCAGTAATTGCTCTTTTGTGGATGCTCCCCTGTGCTTGTTACTGGGCAGTTGACATTTTCATGATTCAAATGTACAGAAGCATTAATGTTAATCTTTCAAAGAGATGCTCTTAGACTAAAAGTAATTGGATGTCTTTGCTGTCCTGCTAATAATACCACAGGTCATTGCTACTGGAAGAACATGAAACTTTCATTTTCTTTTCTCTGATTCTCTGTGGTGTTAGTATGTATAAGGCAGTTTGTATTTTGTCTGGCTTGTGCTGCATTGGTAGCGATGGTTCCATGGAAAAAAACAAAAGATAGGGTTGGTGTCATTAATGAAATGTTTTCTCCAAGGTACTGGAGCACTAGATAACTTGGAGATAATCTTTGCATTTATCTGAGCTTCTCTCTTGCTGTAATGATGCGTCAGGTTCAGATTTCAAGGTGGTTCTCTTGCTCTGCAGTAAGGGATTGGCTTTTTAATAAACAGCTATGGTAGCTGATACTGTTATAAGCTTAGTAAGAAAAGATGGTGGAAAGTTTGACAGGTAAATAGATGTATTTCAGGTTAATTGGAGCTGTTTATCCTTAGAAGGCTTTCTTCTGTACACAAAGCTCCCTTCAAATATAGGTTCTTCTTTGACCTTTAGCAGAAGTTAAATGTCAGATCAGATAAGCATCATGACAGTCCTCTGCTAAAGGAAGGTGGACTGGCCATGTGGGAGACAGGACACAAGCTGAAGGTGTCAGCTCATCTCTGGAGGATGCACAGGAAATACTGTAAAATATGAATAGCTCTCTTAAATTGAGTTTAGGTTGTTCTTATATAGTCTGTTGTGTTAACATGAGTAGAAACAGTATATATATGCACTAAGTAACTTACAATTGCATTTCCTCCAAAGAGCAACATCTTCTAAAGTATTTGGTTCGAAAATGCAAACTTGAGTGTTGAAGCTGATCTCCTGCATTTGGGCAGGTAGTGTGGCCCAGAGTGGTCTGAGATTCTGTCTGTTCTGGGTATTTGGAGAATAACAATAACTGCCACATTCCAGTTGGTAGTGAACTGCCCTTAGCTACTCTACCTTCCCACCTAGATCTGGTTTTGAGCCTCTTAACACGTGGGATGTGTTTTCCTTCGGCTGGTCGGTTTGGAATTGGGATTCCTGGCACCATGACTGTTGCCCATCTTTCCCTGCAGGAGCAGCTGTACAAGATGCAGCACTGGCAGCAGCAGCAAGTCTACCCTCCTCCATCCCATTCCCATCCCCAACGGACGTTCTACCCCCCGCACCCCCAGATGCTTGGCTTTGACCCTCGCTGGATGATGATGCCCTCCTACATGGACCCTCGCATGGCCCAGAATCGCACTCCTGTGGATTTCTACCCTTCAGCCCTTCACCCTTCAGGTAAGGTGTTTTCCTTGTTTCTTTTTATTGTGGCAGCTGAGTTGGTCCACACCTGGAAAGTTACTCCAGCTATTTCTCAGACCAATGACTTTGGAAGTTTTTGATCTATTTGGGACTTGCTCTAATTGTGAACTCTTAATAGACCCTATTCAAGAAATGTCATAGATAAATCCTGTAGTTCCTGAACTCTGTGCTCCTTGCACCTTCCTACCTTGTTACTTATCCTCAGAGGTGTGAATATAAACATAGGATCATTCCCTTGAGGATATAGTTTGTTTCACACACCTGCCTACTTGCAAGCTAGTGATGGTGTGTAGTGTTCTGTACAGGCTGGGCTCTGGAAGCTGTCACCTGTGTTGCTCCAGGTGCATATCCTAGCTGTGTATTTCCCAAGTGCAGTCCCTGCTGTACCTGGAAGGCTTCCATGGCTGCAGTCACCCCCTGCCCTGGAAGGAAGGGTAGTCAAGCTAGCTCTAGATTGTTAATTTTTCTTGGCTATGAGATCCTTGTGTTAATGGTGTGAACTCTTTGTGACCAGGAATTATGAAGCCCATGATTCAGCAGGACTCCATCGGTGGGAGCAGCTGTCGATCTGAAGATCAGAACTGTCAGGCAGGGCAGGCGGAAAGGAAAACTGCTCCCTTGGACCCTGTTCCAGTGTGGGGCCAGGAGAGCTACACATCTCTGCAGAGCAAAGGGTACTCCCTGTCACATCAAAAACAGACTGACAACGTGACTGTGGAGGGGCTGCATGCCAGGTGAGTGCAGAACACCCATGTCCTTATGCATGCTGTGATGGGAGGTGCTGTCCTAAGTCACCTCCTACTGAAGAGCAGGTGTAGAGTTAACCCAGAAGATACCTATGAGCAAGCCGAGGTGCTGATCTGATAGCACCTGACACTGCTGAGTGTTTATGTCTTGGAGGTGCTTACAGAGCTATTCAGAGGTTTTTTTATCTGATGCCAGTCAGGGCTGACCAGCTTGGAGCCTGCTCAGTAGGAGAGAGAGGTACTTGTCACCTACATGGATAGGTACAGAAAACAGTAAAAAATTCTGATGCTTTCTAGTTTGTCTACTAATTCTTTGGCACTTTCTGAAACCAATTCGTTGTTTTCAGATCTCCACATAAGTTGGAGGCTGAACCTCCCTTTATTTCTTTAAGTTTGCTGCCTGTCATAGGAACCACTTGCTTTATCATCCATTGTTTTGACAAACCAGGCAGTATAGCCTGGGGCCACATCAGATCTGCCCAGCACTCAGGTATTTAAAGGCTCATTGCCTCATGATTTAGAACAAACCCCAGTTTATTTGTTTCCACCTCTTCTGCACAGCCTTGGAGATGTGCTGTGCTCTGCATTAGCTAACTTGCTATTGCGTGTTTCCTTCTCAGGAATGACAGTTACTCTGCTTCTCCTGGAAGACCAGAGAGTCTGAGCACCCAACGAGATCTGTTTGAGGAAAGAGGGGAGGAGTACTTGAATGCTTTTGACAAGAAGGCCCAAGCAGACTTTGACACCTGCCTGTCCTCTCAAAGGATTGGACAAGATCTCTTGTTTCAGCATCAGGAGACCGTGCAGGAAGCCTGTTCTGCTGGCAACCGCCATGCAAACTTGAGGTGTTCACCTCTGGAGCCTGATTTTATCCAAGCAGAGAAGAAGCCTGAATATAATGGTTGGGATATCAGCCACCATCAGAAACCGGCAGAGACTGCTGCAGAAGTTGCTGAAGAAGCACCCAGAGATGAGCAGTCTTTCAGTGCTGACCCATGGAAGAAAGAAGGAGCTAATACCAAACAGGCCACTGAAGAGACAGCAGAGTGGGCTCCTGAGAACCGGAACACCAATGGTCAGCACCAGGAGCAAATGGGGAGGACCCGGCGATCAGGCCCCATTAAAAAACCAGTGTTGAAAGCCCTCAAAGTGGAAGAGAAGGAGAAGGAGATGGAGAAGGTTAAACTGGAGGGGGAGGACACCTCACGCCCACTGAAGGAGAAGGCAGCTGTTCAGAAAGTAGAAAGTGAGTCAGATGATTCTGCAGCTTTACTGAACTCCACACGTTACCTGCTGGATGACAAAGGTTCCTCCCAAGCAAGCCTTGCCAGAGAAGCTGAGAAATCCCAAGAGGAAGAAGAGGAGGAAGAGGAAGAAGAGAAGCCAGAAAGAACCTGGGAGAACAAACTATCTAGAGAGTCTGGTGATCTCCCTCCAACGAAAAGAAACAACTGGATCTTCATTGATGAGGAACAAGCCTTTGGTGGAAGAGGTCAAGGGCGTGGGCGAGGGCGAGGCTTCAGAGAGTTCACTTTCAGAGGTCGAGGCACTGTTGTGAGCAGCCGGGGAGTCTACAACAACCAGCGGAGCAGCCGAGGGCGAGGGCTTCGGGAGTTCAGCCAACCAGAGGACTTCCCCAGGGGCAAGCCAAGGCGCCGGATTGCGAGTGAGACACACAGTGAAGGGTCAGAGTACGAGGAGCTCCCCAAGCGTCGCCGGCAGAGGGGCTCAGAAAACAGCAATGAAGGCTCTGTGCTGGACAGGGAGGACAGTGATTTGAAGAAGGGAGACTTCAAAGAGTCTTGGAGGTCCAACAAAATCTATTCAGATGATCACAATACTCTGGATCCTAAGATGAGGGCTCCAAGAGCTTTTGGGAGATCATTGCCGCCGAGACTGAGCAACTCTGGCTATGGGCGAAGGGGTTTCATGGGGAAGGAGCCCACCCAGTGGCAAGGAAGGAATGGAGGAGCGGGGTGGCAGGAGTACAGCCACACCTCTCCATCGGACACTTTTGGGAGTAGGCAGCAGTCTGACAGGGACTATATTCAGGATTCTTACAAACATGTGGATTCCTTCTCTAGCCGGGTTTTTGATGAGAGTCATCTGGATGACAAAAGGCACTTTTTCCAGGAGGATTACACGGCAGATCAGGAGAACATAGAGAACAGGCCCTTCAGGAGGCGGCGTCCCCCCCGCCAAGACAAGCCCCCACGATTCAGGCGCCTCAGGCAAGAGAGGGAATCAGTTGGACAGTGGAACCCTGAGGAGGGAGGCCCCAACCTGCTGCCCAGCCAGTGGCCTGGGAGACCCAAGCTGACCTCTGGAGAGAAGAGCTCCATGTCAGGGAGAAGGTCTCCTGAGCTGCCCTACCAGAACTCATCGGACCATGCCAATGAGGAATGGGAGACAGCATCTGAAAGCAGTGACTTCAGCGAGCGGCGGGAGAGGCGTGACGGAGTTTCGGAGAGTGAAGGCCAGCTGGAGGGTAGCCTCGGGAGTGGGAGTGTGGGGGAGAAGAGGGAGCTGGCAAAGAGGAGCTTCTCAAGCCAGAGACCCCTTGTCGACAGGCAGAGCCGAAAAGCTGATCCAGCAGGGTTTGTGGAGCAGTCTGTCAGGACTGGTGTAGGAGCAGCTTCCAGATACGAGAGCCAGCAGAACGGGACACTGATAAAAAGCAAAAGGTAGAGTTACAGATACCTGTCATTTGATATGCACATATTAGAGGAATGGAGATAGGATGGACTGTGGGTGAGGATCTGTGTTTCTGGCTACTACATGTGACTTCCAGGACCATTTATCTAACCTTTGGACATCCAAGAGTTTCATTACCACCTGTTTCATTTTGCTTCCACGCTGGCAATCCAAGTTTATGGAATTTGCCGAGACACTGTGGGCATGACACGTGCTGCTAATCTTAAACTGAGTTTAGGTTGAGACAGCTTGCCAGGAAACGTGTTAATTGCACAGAGGACCAGGGGAGCTGTTAGAGCAGTGTCATGGGAGGGTAGGAGACACTCTGCAGAAGCAGAGAACCCTCCCGTGAGGACAAGCTAGGTTATTAGCTTTGTTGTGGGGGCAGCATATTGCTTGATTCATGAGTACACAGGTGTCTTTCTGTTTTCATCCCACTTCCCTAGTAACATCCTTGTAATGGGGTGTGTGCTCAGAATTTTAACATCTGCTTCAGTTGAGCAACAGCTGGGGAAGGATGAGGTGCGATTAGAAACCTGGCAAAATATAGCCCATATGTTTTCTTCTTGCTACTTCTACTCATCTTCTAGTGACAAACCTAATTACTTTCTTTCCTTGTAGATCTCCAGAAGAAGGAGGGAGCCTTGGTAACACCAGTGGTGGCAGCAGCCACTCCATTTACAGCTTGGATAGGGCTTCCCATGCCAACTCGGAAAGTGCTGAGGGACCAGGTAAAAAGCCAGAGAAGGAACCCAAAACCACCGCACAAAGAGCAAGTGAGAAGGGAGAGGCCTTGTCGCAGTTTGAACTGAGTTATGGAAGTGAGTGTCTTCATCCATTTGTTCTTTTAAAGGGCTCACACACTGGCTAACTTCAAGCCAGGCTGATTCCATCCATTGTAACATTAAATATCAGGTTAGATTACTTCCTGTGTATTTATATGAACAGGAAATTTCAGTATATCTGGACAGGGAAAACACAGAGTATTTGGAAAGTTATAAGGCTTGTTTCCACTGATGCTACACCTAAAGCTACTAAGTTACCACATGGCTTGCATTCCCATGCTCTCCCAACTGGAGCATCTTCATCTTGAGGCAGAGCAGAGTAAAGCTCTGCAGGATTAAGTTGCTGGTAGATGACCACAGTCTACCATAGCTTAGCTGCAGTACTGCAGGCTGAACTTACTTGCCTACAGCATGGATCGTATTTGGAATGCACTCTCAGAAGTTTTCATGTGTAAAGCTTTATGTGCATACATTTGCACACAATTTCTTCCCTGTGTATGCTTTATTCAGGTCCCATCATTGATAATCGGGTGTCGAACACAGCAGAAGAGAATGAAGTAGGTTCAATGGCAGGTGAAGGCTTCATTGAGGTTCTTACTAAAAAGCAGCGTCGTTTACTGGAAGAGGAGCGAAGGAAGAAGGAACAGGCTGCTCAGGTGAGGAGTGGGAGGCAGGAAAAGCTCAACATGATACACCGTTTGGACTGTTGTTAGGGAAGTGAGGCCCCAAAAGGTGTTTGGATGAGCAGAAAAGCATGCAGCTGGCCAAAGTAGGACAAATCATGTATTAGGCCCAGGAAACACTTTGGCTTTGGGGAGGGGGGCCATCAGTCTGGAAAACATAGTTAGATTTCTGACTGCTTGTGTTTGCTAGTGGAATTGTTACTTTTAAGTTATATGGGGTTTTCTCAAGTGATCCTTATCCAAAGCAACTCGGCTCGCTGAGTTGCTGGCTGTAGTTGGTGGGGTATTGGGCAGCAGTGAGCAGTGGAGGACCTCTTGCTGTGTCATGTGCTACTGCTTAAAGCAGGATGTGGGAGCTTCCTTGCTGGAGTTGTCTGTCTGCCCATGTCTGGGCACCTGACCAGAAGGAAACTAACACACAGGAAGACGTTCTGGCAATTTTGGTTCATAATAGGATGAAGCAGTTAATTTACAAGAAAAGATGTAATCCTGCAGTGTGGATAGCTTAAATCATGGCAAGGGGTGGGGGGGATTTGTCTGCATGCACTGGAAGAGTGGCAATTCATTGGGGGATAAGAGAATATTTTGACATGAAAGGAGACTTAGTGAAAATTGGAGGACTTAATGCAAATGAAAAACGTTGGGAAATCCTTTCTGACAAGGAGGGCTTGTGGTAGGTTAAGAGGGTCTCAAGTAAAGTTACAGAAAACCTGGTTGCTTGGCATCTTTAAAATGAAGCTGGAGACGTTATGGGAATGTGCAGTGGGAAAGGTCTTGTAGCTGCAGAGATGCGCTTCTCTTTCTATGCAAATTTTGGCTCTGTGAAAGAGCCATCTCTTTATTAGAAAATTAATTGATCTTGTTGGAGTAAAAGAAAGGAATTAAGCAGGGCAAGTCTCTTGCAGCGTTTGCTGTGCTTTGTATCCTGTGCCCCACCTCCGCACCAGAGAAAATCTCATGCTGCTGCAGGCAGCTTTCTTCCCTGCCTTGTTACTTTGGGGGAACCTCCCAGTAGCCACAGGGACCATTTAAAAAACAACCTATCAACCAAATGAGGGTAGAGGGAATTAGAACTGCTTTATACAGTTCTGCTGCAGAAGTCGGGAGCTTTTCACACTGCAGCATTTAGAAATCCAGGGTTTGGATTTGCCAGGGACAGGCTGTCTTAGCCCAGTGCAGTGATGGGTCTTTGGCCTGTGCGTTTCCTTTCCCAGGCACCAGCTAAGGCCCGCGTCCTTCAGTCTCGCATTCCTCCTCGATTTGCTAAGAAGCAGAACAGCTTGTGCTTGGAGCAAAGTGATGTAACGGTTTCTGGAAACAGCCTGGGCACAGAGATCTGGGAGAGCAACAGCCCAGGTAAGTTTGGGTCTGTCTGCAGCTGGGGAATCCTCTGGTGTGTGCAGGAAAGACAAGGTGTCTCTGTGTACGAGGAGACATCCTTTTTCTTTCTGACACTGGAAGCGGTTGGGGAGCTAGCAGACATCTGAGTAGCATCTCTTTAAAGCTGTATTGTTCAACCATCCTCCTCCTGTAGCTGACCATGTCAGTCTCCTAATCTGTCTCTTCAATCTTGTAACCTCAAGATCCTATGTAGCACTGTTGGGCTGGAGCTCCTTCAGCCATTCTCTTTCTTTACTTTCCTCTGTTTTCTCATCCTATAGCCCCAAATAACTAGTAGCTCCCCTGCTTCTAATGCAGATCTTTCCTGTCGTTTTTGTGTTCTGTAAGGAATCCCTTCCCTATTCTTTACCCTCGCTCTCCATACCCTGTCTCCTCTGTGCTGTGTCATGTCTCAGCTGAATAGGCAGCACTAGCTTTTTGAGGTGGTGAAAATACCCTGTCTTGCATCTAGAAATGGAAAGTTAAGTGTTGCATGCACGGTGTTTCAAGCAGCTGAACTCTGCCCTCTGTTCTCTTCCAGCTCTTTCCGTTCAGTCTCCTGGCAGTGATTCCTGGAGCAAGCCTGTAAATACCTTTAATGGTACTGAATCTAGCACTGCTGAGGTAAGTGGCACCCAATGTGCCATTCAGGTATTGTGTGTATAAAATATTAACGTAGGTGGCTTATGCTTCTCATGGCTCCATCTGTGCTTAGTGACTCTCAGCTCTGCTTGTGCAATTTTAAACTGTCTCTTTGCAGTTCTAATTTGAGCTTGATGCTGCTCAAATCTTGACCAAGAAGGGTCAAATGCTGCTTGGTGTTACCTGTGGGTGTAATCTGGTAGAACTATTCTAGGGTTATGCTCCTAACCGGACACAGAGTGTGGTTGAGGATGGTGGAATCCCGTAGGTGGTGTTTGTGCACCTCATGCCTTTGAGCAGTGTGTAGCTGTACCCTTAACGCAGGGAGGGCAGAGGAGATTCCTGAATGCTTTATGCTTCATCTCTGGAGACCAGGGTTCAAATCTGGTTTGGGTCACAAGTGAAATGAGTTTGGCAATCTCATCTTAGTTGCTACTGAGTGGGACACTTTTTCTTCCTTATTCTGAAGCCATGGTCCGGTTCGTGCATTGGTTACCCTCTCTCATGGTTGTGTAGAGCTGAAGCAGCAGCCAAGGGAAGCTGCAGGTCAGGCACAACTTCGTTGCAGTTAACCAAGAACATGATTTGAAAAGGGGACATGGTCTTGCTGTTTTCTGGGATTATTTTTTTTTCCTCCTTTGTGGAGCTGGGTCGGAGTCCGGGGCTTTAACACATTTCGTGCTTTGCATAGCAGGGTTTTAAAGGCAGCCAGGGGGATAGTGGCATTGACTTGAGCGCGGAGTCTCGGGAATCCTCCGCTACCTCCTCTCAGCGCAGTTCTCCATATGGCACCCTCAAACCAGAGGAGATGAATGGGGCTGGCCTGGTGGACCCAAAGCCTGACTGCCAGAAGGAGCAAGTGCAGAAGCAATCTGATAAAAAGGTAATCTGGATTTGCAGCCAAGCCAGAGCGCATAGTGAGAGACCTTGTGAAGTGGTTGTGTTGTTCTTGATAGCATTTTTAAGGCTTGAGATTGGGTTATTCAGTCTTTGTGTCTCAGCCTCTCTGCTTTCCTGTTAAGGATTCAGATCAAGGCTCAGGACAGAACAAGGAACACAAGCCTGGACCAATCGGCAACGAACGCTCCCTGAAAAACAGAAAGGGTTCGGAGGGAACGGAACGGCTGGAAGGGAATATTCCCCCTGTTAATGGGGTGGAAATTCACGTGGATTCTGTACTTCCTGTGCCACCCATTGAATTTGGAGTAAATCCTAAAGTGAGGATTGAATTTAATTTTATCTTCTTGGTGATTTGAGCTTGTTGAGATATGAAAGGTGGTTTGAGGCAAAAGGATTATTTAGAGGAAGCTTCCAGCTTTAAATTTGCCATAGATTTCATTACTGACACAAACCAGGTACTGAAGATGTTTTGGCAAACACGTAATATCCTCTTGGAGCTATTGGCCCGAGGACATCTGGGGTGGTAACAGAGATGAGGGACAGAATTATAGCCATCTAAGCCTTTGTGTGCCTCTGGGGATTGCCTGCTGCTGAGTGCTGAGCAAGGCTTTACTGGAGAGCAATCTTTAGTTTCTAGTGTCATAATTCAAGCTGAAGTCATTAACCATGAGAAGCAGATGGGCAGCCCTTGGATCTGGATTTGAATTTTGTGTGTTTTGGTTTTTCAGGACTCTGACTTCAGCTTGCCACCTGGTTCTGCCTCTGGCACTGCAGCCAACCCTGTCACCAAATTGCAAGATGCCTTGGCCAGTAATGTAAGTATTTCTTTTTTTTCTTTTGGCATTGATTCATCAGAGATGCTCTTTAGTTAAACCTCAGGTCCTTCCTAAGAGTGCAGGCGTATTTCTTTTCAGTTCACTTCACACCTAAGTCTTAGGCAGCACAGATGACTAAAATCCATAATGGAAGTCTGTGTCTTCAAGGTACCTTGGTAAAATGAGCATCGCCAGCTCAGAAGGGATAGAGGCAGCAGCTCCATTATCATTCAGTGACCTGAGTAAAGCAAGGGCTATTGCACCATTCTCCTGTGAGAGACCAGAGTGCTGGGGTAATGGACGGTGCAGATGGTGGTGTTTTTAGGCTTGGATTGCCAGCTTCCTCAGAAGGTCTCATCTGCCACAGCAAGGCAGAGATATGTAACTTGGTAGTTGGGCTGGTTTTGGAGGGTTGCTATTTTACTCCAGACATCTGTGTATTTCATTATTTTGTGAGAAAGTGAACACACTGCTGTCCACAGCTGAGCTACAAGTTGGGCTTTCGATGTGAGACACTTGTAAAGCTGCTTTTGAAATGTCTTCAAGTTTGTAGGCTGTTTGATCTTGGAGGTTTGTTTTAGGGGGTTTCAGAAGTGCTCTTTCAGAAACAGATTTTGTCTGAAATTTAGGCAAATTCCAAATATGGGACAGGAAGAGGAACTGTTCTGCAAATGAAGTTTCCAGGTCAGATTGATGTTTAGGTGGAAGCTGGTGTAACTCTACATGGAGTGTCACTGCACACCACTGAAGCTTCCTTTATTCCAACAGGAGAATGGATCACGGTTTAGTGTAGTACTTAACTCCTGCTGTACCCCTGAGGATTGAGTCCCTTGAGGTGTAGTTATGAGAGCTGCCAACTGAGGCTCTGTGAGCCTTGGTAGCTCATGACAATCTCCTATGAGTGGATGAAGTGTTCACCGTTTATGCATCTCCTCTCAGGCAGGGTTAACTCAGTCCATTCCCATTCTGCGAAGAGATCACCACCTCCAGCGGTGCATTGGCCTGAACCCAATGTCCTTCCCCACTGCAGACCTTACTCTTAAGGTAAGCAAGCTGGCATGTGTGTTACACCATGGCCAGAGTAGGGAGGATGGAGAGATCTTTCCCAGAGTGTTTTGTTAGATACTGTTTAATCTTTAATTAGCTTCTACAGAAGTTGTGCATGTATGATGTTCAGCATGGGCCGAAGGGCTTGTGTTTCAACAGTCCTGGATGCTGAAGTCTTCAGTAATTGTAGAACAAGTGCACCAGAGCTTTCCTACTATTTCAGTAGCTGGGTAAGATGGCTGGTCAGGGATCCTAGGTGCCTGACAGTTTAAAGAAGAAAAAAACCCAACAAAACCCCCAACCATACAGCCAACCAAAAAACCACCACCACCCCAAACCCAAAAAACTCAGTAAATACCAAGGGGGATTGAGTGTTTGTGAAGAATGGTTTACCCATGGGAAATTGGTGAAACCCCTTGATGTGAGACCTGCCAGCTTTCCACTACAACTAGACTAGATTGAACTTGAACTAAGAGGTCATAGATGAGCAACTCTAGGCTTTGGTATTGTCCTCCCCATTTGAACTGTCTGTAGTTATTGTCCTTCGTTTCCATAGATGGAGTCTGCTCGTAAAGCTTGGGAAAACTCTCCTAGTTTACCAGAACAGAACTCCCCAGGAGGTGCAGGCTCAGGCATCCAGCCTCCTTCCAGTGTTGGAGCTTCCAACGGTGTCAGCTACAGCTCTTTTGGTGGAGTTTCTATGCCTCCTATGCCTGTGGCATCTGTAGCACCTTCTGCATCAATTCCAGGTACCCGCAAACTGCGGTAGCAGTATTTGCATTGTCTGGTTGGTATCTAGGAATCATCCTCTGCTTCAAGTAGATGGAGAGCATGGTGAGAACTTCCATATAAAGTAACTGGCTGGCTGGTATTTCACAGGTTCTTAATAACAATTCAGTCAATATGGAAAGGAGGACTGTCTCCCTGTTTTGGGAGAGCATTACTTCAGTGTGATTGGTATAAACTTAGCACAGGGATGACTTACCTGTGTAGCATCAAGTCTCGGATGTGTCAGTAGCTCCTGCTTACACTTCGTTGTATGCTCAATAGAATAGAAAGAAAGTGAAGAGACCTATGGCTGAGAGACTTCCAACAGTCCTGATGTCAGTATCAACCATTCCTCTGCTCCTTGGGCTATTTGTCACAGGTTCTGAGCACCTTCTGCTCTTTGTACATAGTAACAGCTTGCTTACAGTTTGCAGAACTATAGGAGATGGGAAGGTGTTGGTGCCCTTAAGTTAAGGGGAAAATTTAGCTCAGTTGATGTTCGTGCATATAATTAGGGAGAGTATCTGGAAGAAGAAAATGTACTTGGATTCTCTGACTCCTGGGTCCCAAAGGACCTCTCATGCCTGCACTATCCTCCATTCCTTAGTTCAATAATGGAGTGGATCACTGTAGGAGCTCTGTTACTAGTTTCCACTTGGAAAAGGGCTTGTTCCAAGCCAGCTGATTTCCTTCCCCACCCACCCTAATTTTGCTTGTAAATCCTGTGGTTGAGATGCACACAGAACCACAGGAATGGCACAGCACATCTAACTGCTGCCACTCTTGGAGTGAATATGGCTTTTAGATTCCCTTGGATGGAGGAGTCAAACACCATGTTTGCTCTTGCTATCCCTTCTAGCTGCAAAGATGAGGTGATCACAGAGCAGGTTTCTGGCATTTAGGAACAGTTTGGAGTGCCGATCACCAATTCCTGAACTGTTAATGTCTCTTGAGTTTTTTTTGTGGAGCTGGAAAACCTGGGTTTAAAAGTTCAGCCTCTTACAGAAAGGTGTAATTAATTCTCAGCAAGCCTGCTACTGAAAGCAGGCTCCTGGCTTTGGTGTGTGGACTTCTGAGCTTTATGGGCTCATCTGAATGGTTACTGTGTTTGTGTTGACTTGCTGAGCTGGTTGCTGAGAGGTGGGAAATGGTCTTGACCTGCATGTCTCTGCAGTGTACTGTGTCCGTATCTCCCCCATACATTGAATTTACAGCCTGCTTTCTCTGATGTGTAGGTAACCATATTCCACCCCTCTATCTGGATGGTCATGTGTTTGCAAGTCAGCCCCGCCTGGTCCCTCAGACGATACCTCAGCAGCAAAGCTACCAACAGGTAAGGGAGAAATGCAACTACCTCATGGTTTGTCAAGGAGTCTTCAGGGTGGCATTTAAGGAATGAGTCATTTATCTCTCTGACAGCCCAAAGGAGCCTAAGTTCCTTCAGTGCTGCTTCCCAGTGGGTGTTACTGGTGGGTGATGCAGGCGAATGGGGCTGGGATTGTCAGTGCCTGTTCTGTGTGTGGAGCACATTGGTCTTATCAAATGCCTCTTGCTAGCATCAGTTTCCCCTCTTGGGTGCCCAGTATCTTCTCCTGCCAGTGGGCTGCTACTCTGTGGAATGATGCAAGGGCTAGGTAAAGGCACAGTGTAGCTAACTGTCATGGCAGATTGACCCATGGAGAAAACTGGTGAATTTTTAACAGCCTGGGGGAAGTGTCTGGCTCCCCTTGTACATCTTGGTCATCTTAATTTCTTCTGCAGGCTGCTGCTCAACAGATTCCCATTTCGCTCCACACATCCTTACAGGCCCAAGCTCAGCTTGGTCTGAGGGGTGGTCTGCCTGTTTCCCAGTCCCAGGAGATGTACAGCTCCATACAGCCCTTCAGGTAACTGCTTCCAGTTTTTCATTTCGTAGTCTGAACACTTACCAGATGCTCCACACTCAACAAAGGGGGAAGAGAAGACATGTTTCCTTCACTGAATAACACTGCTGGGGTGGAGGGCAAAGATATCAGGGAAGTAAGGCTTTCTGTGGCATGTTGTGACAAAGACCATCTTTGGAAGGTTACTCAGTTGTACTGCCCACTCTTTCAAAGGGGGAGACAAGTCTTGGGAAGGATGTAGAAAGAGTTTTGTGGGCTGGCAAGCAGACTTTTATCAGTAAGAAGCCCAGAGCTTACAGCTGGCTGTATTGGACATACTACTGAGGAGAAGACTAACAGTTTGATCAGAGCTGACCACCTGTATAGTAACTGTTCTTACTAGATACAAACTATAAGGCAAGAACAGAAAAAATGCCTGCTGTTGGAGAAAAAATTGTTAAGATTCAAATTAGGAAATCAAACACAACTGTGCCAGCAACAGTACTTCAAAACAGGAACTGTTTGGTAGAATTGAAGGAATGAGACATCTGCTTCAGAGTTGTGCTGGCTTGAAGAATCGTGCTCAGAAACCCTTTCCTGCATGAGATGAAAGTGAATCATCAGAATAGTCCTTTAAGGCCTCAAAAACCTAGACACTGAGGTTTAAACAACCCTTTTTTTGCTAGGGCTGTTTGAATCTTTTAACTTCTGATTCTTTTCTGCTTTGCAAAACTGCTGCAGTTTTCTGGTAACCTGGATCCTGTGTTATTACTAATCCAGAGCTGCTTATGCAGTATATCAGTACATAAACTTTGGGTAGGACATGATGTCATTCTGTTGAATGTTACTGCACACACATGGTTGTAAGGGCTTAAAGGAGAAAGTAAAAAACCCTGTGACTGAAATGGAAAGTGACATCACAGCTTATTTCTACACTTTGTGGCCCTGCCTGTGGCAGGGGGTTGGAGCTTTATGATCCTTGGGGTCCCTTCTAACCCCTGCCATTCTATGATTCTATGACTATCAGTTGAGTAGTCTGAGAGCTGCTTGGTGGTTGCAAGCCAGATATGGTGTGGGATATAGTCTCTAAAGATATTCTGATTAACAACTTGAGCATGTTTTTCTTCTCCAGGTCTCAGGTGTATATGCACCCTAGTCTGTCTCAGCCCAGCACCATGGTCCTGACAGGAGGCACTGCTCTGAAGGCTCCGTATTCCGCCTTCCCAGGCATGCAGCCCTTGGAGGTGGTGAAAACCCAGTCCGGGTCCCCCTATCAGCCTATGAATGGAAGCCAGACGCTGGTTTATGAAGGCCAGATAAATCAGGCTGCTGGTATGGGAGCCTCCCAGATGATGGACTCTCAGCTTACACAGGTTAGGAGCCGGGCTTGGAAGCCACTCCCTTGTACAGGCTTTTTCCCAGCCGCTTCCTTCTGAGACGGCTTTGGAACTAGGATTTGTGCTGCTGAGTCATGTGCTTGTGTGAACTAAGCTCTTTGTAAAGAAGCAAAGGATTTCCCAGGGAGACTGTTCTGTGAACCATTGTTTCGAACATGCAGCGCCTTATTTAATGAGATCCTTGCTAATTATTTGTCTGTCCCTGATGAGGAGGCATTTTGTAACTTGGAAGCCCTGCCATCAATATAGACATTTCGTATAGATCAAACCTTGCGGTGCTTTGTGCCTAGGCCATGATGCAATAGTTGTCCTAAAAGTACCTCTTCTGAGAGCCAAAACCCAATCATCTCTGGATTTAACTTGACTTTAAAGATAGATGAGCTTTTAATAAAAGGTCCTAGCTATCTTGTTAATTCACTTGTTATCCAGGTCTTATTTACAGCTTCTGCTCATCCGTTTGGCAGCATCTTAACAAGAATTTCACTGTGTGGAAAAAATGGTTGAGATAAACATCAAATCCTACTGTGAGCATAGCTGTGTTTGCAGATATGTGTTCTGATTCTCTGGAGAAGTTTGATACTTTTATTAAACTCATCTTATGTTTATATCTTGCAGCTTATTAGGGTTTATTTATTGTTCAAAGATGGGATTTTTATGTTGAGTGGCATAAAGAGTTAACATTGAAAGTAATTTAGCTGAGGAAAATACAGAGAATATTGGCAAACTCGGTTTTTGAAGAAATGCTTCATCCATCATAAGCTAGCAGCTTGGTCTCTTTTGCCAGCCCTAAATGACTTATTTATTACAAAGTGTTGTCACAAACCTTCCAAATCCAGCAATTGTGAGAACTGCCAGATGAATTAAAGTGAACAGGAGGCTCTTGAGTCTGGAGTTATATTTTATTTTTTTTTTCAATTACCCTTAATTACTACCATCATCAGTGTGAGGCTCACCGCAGAGCTTAGAGCTGAGGTCACCATCACTTTCTCTAGAAACCCAGCCCTCAAAATGCATTTGCATGAAAGCATAGCAGATGTTCTGGTTTGGGCGTTGAAGTTGCAAACGAAGTGCCTGACACTGAGCTGTCTGACACATCTCATGTCATTTCAAGAGAAAACAGACCCATGCAGTGTCTGTGAGGAAGACTGAAAAACTGGGTGAAGGTTCTAGGCAAGGAGGAAGGCCCTGTGTCTGAGTGTGGTTATGGTAAATCCATGCCTCCTTTAAAGCCCAGCTGATAAGGTGTTGGCATCGTCACTGGAACACACACTTCAGTGTGAATGTCCCCCTGCTGCATTGATTGGCATTTGTTCTGTGCCAGACTGCTCACTGCTTGTGAGCTTCCTTTTAGCTGTCCAGTGCTTTCAGGGTATGAGGAGAGGGTGTGTGAAACACTAGACTATTACCACCATTAAGTTAATTACATGTCCTTATCACACAGTTAACAATGCCTGTGCCTGGCTCCCAGCTTCCTCTGCCCCGCTACAGCTCTGGCCAGCAGCCCCTGATTCTACCGCAGTCCATCCAGCTTCCTCAGGGGCAGAACCTGCCTGTAGGAGCTCCCCGAAGAATCCTCCCTCCTGGATCCCAGCCTTCTGTTCTTGCTACCAGCAGGGAGGTAAGAATTCGCTCCTGTGTGTTCATCTTGGCATTCATTAACCCCTCCTGCATTGAAGCTCTTTGATCTTACCCATTAAAGGGGAGACTGGCTTGTTTGGAATCCTTAAATATCAAAGCCAAGGATTGGTGTTAAAATGAAGGACCCTTTGTCCCCTCATCTCCAAAGCACAGGCCAGCAGTTTGTTCAGGTTTTGCTGCTGGTCATCATTCTGTTTCCAGGGAGCCACATCCTGCCTTGATCCAGTTTGGAGTCTCCAGTTTTATTACATGTTTACACAGGTTTCCCCAGAGTGCTTGAGGGGTGGTGTGCTCCAGACACAGTTGGAATACTGCCCAGATATTTCACACTGTTATGAAGCTTGTCCATTTGAGTAGGTATATTAATGTCATGTCTGGTTTGATGGATTCGTATCATAAGTTTGTCTATCATAGGGGAGAGAGAGCACAGCAGTTAACTTCCAGGTTCTCTACTTGCTTGTGCTGCTGGCTTGTTCATTTAACACAAGCAGATTATTTCACTTTAAAAGTCTCACTTTCTTCACCTGAAAAATGTTTCTCTTGTAATGGGCACAATGGGTAGAAGGGTAAAGATTTGGCGTAGCGTTTATATGAAGCAGTGAGTGATTTCTGAATGCAAAGGTGATGTGCTCTCACTCCTTTTCCTCTGTAGTCCTCCCAGATGGAAATGAAAGGGTTTCATTTCTCCGATGGTAAACCGAATATGTCCTCTGGAGCATCTGTACCATCACCACATACGTACAGGTAAGACATTGACAGAACTTGCTTCTGTAGTAAGAATGAGGAAGTAGTGTTCCCCATTTGCAGTGGCACGGTGCGTGCATCATCCCTGTACAAAATTCAGTTGAGCTTTCACATGTAGAATTTGCTTACTGTAACGCAGGTATCTGTATCAAAATGTGTATCATGGCATTGGTTTTTGGGTGTGGGCCAGCCTGGATCTGATGTGGCCCTTACTGCTTGTGGGAAGTGCATAAAGTAGCGAGTTCACTGAGTCCAAAAGACAGATTGGAATTGGTGTGTGCTTGTTAAAGTGCAAAAACTTGAGGATCGCTGAATGAACGTGTTCGTTGCCAGCATGATCCTCTGAAGATGATAGATGCTAATGTCTGGATGTACCAAACATTCGGTCATTTGAGCTTTTTGGGACATGCAGTTGCTTTTTCTCCTAGCCAATCCATGTGTTGTCTTTTTGTGCTGGGGAGCTCACTGAGTTGCACAGCACAGACTTGTGCCCTTGTCTACTGCTCTCTGCTGTCTTTTTTTCTGGTGTTTTTTTTTCCTTTCACACATGAATAAGGTTCTCATTCCATTGTAGAATTTACTCCATGAATATTGTCGACTCTTCGATTTCCAGGCCTAGCTCTGCCAGCCCAAGCGGGAAGCCATCTGGACCAGCAGTTAGTATGGGCTCTGTGCAAGGACACTATGTACAACAGGTAGTGTATGTCAGTACTGTATGTGCTCTTCTATGCTTGGACTTCACAGGCATGGCAGAAAGGCCTGTGTAGTAAAGCTGTATGTGGGATCTGTTATTTTTCATGCAGGAAGAGTGGGTGGGTGTTACACTGTGTCCACAAGTAATGCTGTGTGATTTGAATGTCTGGAGAGATGAGAGGATTGCGTGTTGCACGGTGACCGTGGTGTTTGTTGCTGATTTTTAAGGGTTATTAGCATTGAAGAAACACCTTTTTTTTGGAGCAAATTTGTTGTGCACGAGTGATGGTCACTGGTTGGTTGTTTTATGCCTGCCCAGAGGTCTCTGCTGACTAATGCTTTGTTTTTCTATGTCAAAAGGCAAAGCAGCGGGTGGAGGAAAGTAAAGCCAATCTGGGAGCAGTAAAGCTGCAAGAAACAGCCTCCACAAACCAGATGAAGCCAGTGCGCACGGGAGCGATCAAACCTCAGGCAGTCAAAGTGGAGGAAAGCAAGGCCTAGGAGCGTGTCTGATGCCCAGCTGGTCCTTCTGCCTGAAAGGCACTGCAGCTTAGACTGGACCCCACTGGATCTCCTGAAAATCTCACCAGATCTTCTCCCCACCCCATATTGACTGACCACAGCGACATCATCTAAGCCCCTCTCCCAACAAAGCAGTTTGAAACAGTGGATATGACATTGACCTGCTTGCTTTAAAACAAACCAACCATGTGACTTTTTAAGTGGCTCGAGCCATTCCCCCCCTCCCCTTCCTCCCCACACACCATCCACAGGTAGCTGTGATCGCTCACTTGGCAAAGCCCGTCCTTCTCCTTCCCTACTTCTGTCTCAGCAGAGTGGCAGCTGGGGGAGAGGGGTTAGTTTGAGGTTTTTCATTTTAAAGGCAGCTGAGGTTTTTACAAAAAAGCTATATCTTTGTTTATAGCAGAACTTTTATATGTTCTTTCATTTACCCCCCACTTCTTTCTGCTTTCCTCATTCCTTCCAGAAAAAAATTCCCTTCAGCTAAAATTATATTCTGACAAAACTGCTTAGTTTTATATATGGTTCTGTACTATGTTGAGAATCATGACTCTTCTAAATTGAGTGAGTTTGGATATATCTTCCCCAGATGATTTAGCCTTTCAGATTATCTGATTAAAGAAAACAGGACAGTTATAACACTCATTTTTCAGTATTTTTTTAAGCTAGAAGCAGTGCTTGCATTAGAAGTAAATGTGTACTAAAGGTATATAATAGATCAGTGTATTAATCTTGAAACTTGCACCACTTTAATGGTAGCTTTGGGGTGCCTTGTGCACAACAAAATGTGGCGTTTTCGTTTTAAGGAAAAAAACCCCACCCCACTAAATTTCTGTTGCAAGCTCATCTGGATTTAAGTTTTGGGGTTTGTGTTGGTTTTTTTTTCTGTGGGTTTGGGATTTTTAGTGACTGCTAAGCCCACACCAAAATGTAAATCATAGATTTACCAAATGTAAAATCTGTTAGGAAAAAAATCCTCCTCACTGCACCATGGGTCAGAAGAGTTGGCTAGAGCCAACGGGTCTGTATGGACTACTTTTTGTAGTTGCAATCCTCTCTTATGCTCCCTACCTTGGCCGCCCTAATTCTTCGTGTCTCCTGAGACTTGTCCTATATTGTGTTCATCCCTTGGGGCTGCTCTCCTAAGCTTTGCTCTTCTCCTGTGTCCCCAGGTCTTGCCTTTTGTAAAATTGGCATAGAAACGCATCGGTAAGGGAGCCCCTCTGCAAGGCAGCCCTTTTAGCACACTTGGAACCTCCTTTTTTGTGTTGGAAGTGCATGGTTACAGAGGCAGTTTGGAATCATCCTTGTTGCTCTCCCTCCCCAGATGAACAGCAAAGAGTTCTTTACTTTGATGCAGTTGTATACAGTGTGTATTCAGTGTCACCTCACGCTTCCTCACCAGTATCTGATGATCTGTGAAAGGAAGTCCCAGTGGGAGGGGGTTGGGAGGTTATTTCTTTGGTTCTTTGCTTTTGATTTTATTGTGTGTGCGTGTGTACATAGATTTTTAGGATGGGCTTACAAGTTCCTGCAAGCTCTTGGAGTCCTTCAGCTGACAGTAGTCCGAAGTAAACTCAAGCTACTTTCAGCTAACCTGATTTGTGTTGTTTAGCTCTTTTCAAAATGAAAAGTAGGCCGGTCACTCTGGAGTGAGGGAAAGAAAACTTCCTTTCTGCAGGAGAGGATAGCTTGCTAACTGGCTGTGCCGTCTGCCTCTGCTAGGTGGCAGCACGTCATTTGGTGGTGGTTCCAAAGAAGATATTTTGAACAAAGAATGTATTTGGGAAGGGATCTGAAAGGTGTTCTTGTTTCTTCGTTTGCTTTTTTTCCACCCCCTCTTTCTGTGAAAAATCCTTCATGACTTTCTAGGGATGCATTTGAAGTTTTAAGCTAGGTATAAATAAGAATTTTATACGATAGCTTTACAGAGCTTAGAAACCCAAACTAACTTAGACATAGTAATGTCCCCTCTCCCCAGGTGTCCCCGTTGACCATGGCAGAGAACTCAAAGGGAAAGGGATAGGATGGTACTTTTAAGAAAAACAAAAGCTCTTTTATTCCTCATGTTTTATGGATTTCTAATTTCAGAGCAGAGTGTGCCAGCATCTCTCTAGTGTCCTCCTAGAAGTACAGGGTTTGAGGTTTAGTGGCAAACATTTCCCCAGCCTTCAGACATCTCCCACACCTGCATCCTCATCTGCTAGTCCTGCTCCCAACATTTTCCAAAGATTGTTCCACCAGTAAGTCCTTCCACCCCACCCCTTCCTATTTTCTTCCTTGGAATATCATGAACAACAGAATTGTCTGGTTTTTTTCCTTTTTTTTTTTTTTTAATTATCCTTCTGCCCAGCTGGCCCTAGCTAATATCAGCCGAGAATCTAACTGTAATGGCTAAAGAGACTTATCCAAGCCCCCCTCTTCTCATCTCTTTCCTACCCTAGACACACTACTTAAGCTTTACAAAGACACTAGCCTCTTTCCTCCCACCTATATGACTTTAAAATGGTCAGATGTGTTGGAGAAATTGGGTTATTGCTAGATACGAGTTACTGCAGTCCCTCTGGTGTAAATGCCATCAGAACTACAATACTTCCTGTTGAAAAAGGTCACCCTTCTTTTCTCTTTTAACCCCTCCATTCCTTCCCCCAACAGAATAAAACACTAGAATTTATTTATACGTATTTGATGTTGTAGGTCTAGGTGAAAAAGTAATTGTTTCACTGCTCTATTTATATATTATGTCTGAATTATTCTGTGCAGGAAAGGCCAAGAAATGCATGTGAGCTTCATTCCATTCCTCACCTTTGCGTGACTGTCAGCTGCAGTTGGCAAGACTCTCTTTACGTAATGGAGTTTTGTGTGATGGAAAGCAGTTTTAGAGCCCAAATTGCTAAGGTGCAATATCTTTCTCTGGCGTAGATTTTTGTTTGTTTAAAGGTAGCACAAGGCTAGTGTGGTTTGTGGTGCTCTTGAGTCAAAAGGAAAGTCTCTGATCCTCAAGGTGCAGAAATGCTAAGGGGTGCTGGTACGCTGATAACAAATTCAGCTTGGGGAAGAGGAGAATGGAGATTTATGGAACGTGGGTATGGTTTATAGGGGGCTAATCCTGCTTGCAGCCTCCACTGCTTGAGGGTCAGGCCCTGATGCCTTGCTCCTTTGCAAGTTGCTTTTGCTTTGACTGGCAATCAGCTACCAAATCACAGGCTCCTGCTAGGAAAGGTGTGGTTGGGAGGGAGAGGTGGAATCCACATTTTCAGCAACAATGGGTGAAGCAGAAATATTCAGAGGCTGACTTTGCTGCTTCTTGTTCAGCTGAAGGTCTGAAGCACGTGTGTGACCGGTTCTTTTATCCGCAGCGATTCATAGCCTAGCAGTCACGTTCAGTGCTGCTTTCCTCTCTGGTTCAGCCTGCTTTTAGTTCTTAATGCTTTAAAAAAAGAGTTTGGGGAAGGGAAAAAACAGGGGGAAAATGCTCCAGTGTATTTTTAAATAAGTGGAAGCAGCACAGTCACCAGCGAAGCAGGTATTCCTGTTGATCTTCCATAATCCGCTCCTGGCTCTGCCGCGGGGCAGCGGTACAAGCTGTCGGTAACTCTGAATGTGTTTGCTGCCCATTGGACTCCATACGTGTTCGTGTTCATGCAGAGGCACTCCATTTAACAGTTTCCTTGCAAGAATGCTGCAAAGCTACAAGCTGCCCTGTGGTTCCTGTGTATTTATAGATATATATTAAAAAAAATGAGCCTAGCTTTTTTTTTTTTTGCTCTGTCTCACGTTTTGGCAGGCTACTATATTCACTTCCAAGCGAGCACCACTGCATGCCAAGGTTTTGTTCTGTTGCATTTTGTTAACCTTCCCGTTTTGCTTCTGACTGGTTAAGCGCAGGTTAATTCCTCACCACGCGGGTTACTTTCCATGTACAGCAGCCCAACTTTCTTTGTAAGAAAACAGCATTTTGTGAGTAAGAATTTACAACAGGCATCAAGATACTTAGCTGTGGCCCTTCGCTTTGCTGAAGCGCAGTGGACCTGCTGGCTGTGAAGAGACAGCTGCAGTCCAGCTGCTTTTATTTTGTTGTTTGTTTTTAATCCAAAACCCAACGGATTTTCCAAGTGGCCCTAGAGCCCTCTCTCTCTCCCCTTCCTTTCGTTCAGGCCTCGTCCTGGCTCCTCAAGGTGTCTACAGCCCCCACCTTACCCATCCCCCTGGGAATCGCAGCAGCAGTGAGGCGCTCGCTCACCCTTTAGCATGTCTCGAGGCGTCGTCCTTAGCTGGAATCCTTTCTGTATAAATCGCATTTGTCGTTTTCTCACGGGGATATTGTACTCTGTTCAAAGCTTTTAACCTCATGACCTGTATAGTAAATTTTTTTTTTTGGCCTTTCCTCTCTTTGTCTTTTCATGTAGACCAGATATTTGAAAGGGCAGACGATGGATAATTGTGTAATGTGCAAACTGTTTATATTTTTTGGAACCTTCTCCTCGGACCGGCACTCGAATCACGGCATCGCCAGGCCAGTTGCGGCACACTCCTTATTGCCCTTCTTCCTCGTTTCAGTACCTATTGTTTCTCCTTTCAAATATGTGATTGTATTAGCTCTTTCCATATGAAAGAATTCTCCTTATTTAAATAATAAAAAAAAAAAATAAAAAAATAAAGCAGGTTCTGCTTTTCTCGAGGGCCTGGCCTGGTTCTTGGGGGCCGCCATGGAGGGCGTTGCCATAGCAACACGGGCCGGCGCTGCCCTAGCCCTCGCCTTCACGGCGCTGCGTGCGTCTGACGCCACGTCCGGCTGCGTGAGGGTGGTACGTGAGGCGGGCTTGACCCGCCTACCCCGCCGATGCGCTGTGCTGGCGGGGGGCGGCTTCTTAGGGCCGCGTCGGGTCCGCTGCTGCCTGCAGGGCGCGGCGGGGCTGGTGGTCCCTCTGCCCCCCTCCGCCCGACCTCCGTAAGGTTCTATGAGGGTGGGGAGAGTGGCGCCGCAGCCCCCGCATTCCCCCGCCCCGTGAGGCTCGAGGCGGGGTACGAGGCCTGGGGGAGATGGCTGGTGGTCTCGCCGCCCGCACAAGCCTCGCGGGGAGCGCGGGAGGCCTGGCGGCAGGCCTGGGTCTCCTCAGGAGCGCGCAAGGGGGGCACGGGGCTGGGTACGGACACGCAAAGCCTGGTAGAAGGCTTAATGCTGCTTTAAGGAGGTGTGTGAGGTCTGGCGGGGCACGTAACGCTGCAGTCCCGCGCCAGGGTTCAGGTGTTCTCTGGTGTCTGGTCCCGTGAGGCAATGGCAGAGCAGGGAGGGGGGCTGCCTTTGCCCTGGGTCCCGCAGGTGGGGCAGTGGTGTGGTGTCCCCCGTGCCAGTGGAGAGCACAGCTATGTAGGGGGCTGCTTAAAAACCCCATTCCACACAGAGCTTGTGTTTTGTAGGTAGAAACGAGGACGGTGGCGCTGCGCTTGATGGTGGTGATGTGCTTGCATCTTGCTTTGTTCTCCCCTGATCAAAGCCGTGCAGATGTCTCTATTCCAGTAGCTTGCAGTCGAATTGAGGTGAGGAGATAAAACCGCGATTCCCTACTATTTTCTGACCTAGCTTTTAGCAGTTCTGCCTTGAGGAGCAGAGCTCAGCCCTGCCTCCTGCAGCACTCCCCCCTAGGCTGCGCTAGAGGCCTACAGTACCTGCACCCGTGCTCTGGCAGGAGTGTTTTAATTTGCAGGTTCTGCCCCCTCACAAGAAATACGTTGTTTGCAAGGAAATAACTTTTTTTTTAATTTTCAGTGCCTGAGCGTGTGGTTTGCCTATCACTAGCATCAGAGCTTGGGCGGGGAGGTTTTCTTAACACGAAGTAGAACGTAAGCTTGAATGAAGCTATTGTGTTTCTGCAGAGCCAGTGTAAGCAGTTTCTAGCTTACTGTTGATGACAGAGAACCGTACACTTGTAGAAGCAGGGCAGGTGGAAGGGTTAAGTGTGTATGGTATCTTCACTTTTAGAGTTACTACTGTATATACACCAGAAATCACATAAACGTGAAAAATAAGAGAACTTTGGAAGAAAAGTTACAGTGAGCTACTAGTAGCAGACAGTAGAGGTGCATGCTTTCTGCCAAGCAATCTTCAGCTGGCTTTGAGCAAAAGGGTGACCGCTGTTCTGCTCTGTTTGCTCTTGGAGGTTTGGACAGACCTTGGACAGAATGTTGGGATTCCTGAAGAAGCCAGTTGTTGTTACTGCAGAGATAAACCTGAACCTTGTGGCACTGACTGTGATGGGATTAATAAGCCGCCTTTGGGGACTCTCCTACCCACGGGCTGTAGTGTGAGTAGAATAGTTTGTTTCCTATTTGAATGACACAGATTTTTGTTTGTTAAACCTTTGTGAGTAAGAATGCAGGAGCAGAAGAGCAGAGCTTGCCTGATGTCAACCCCTTTAAACACGGTGATAGTGTTTCCCTAAAATAAACCCCTGAGGGGAAGGGGCAAAGCCCCTGTGCCTCAGTGTATCCTTAGCCTTTGGCCAGCAAATCAGCACTTCCTTCCCTAGCATCCCTGTTGCCTGCAGGATACTCCCAGTTAAGACTTGACATGTTTCTGCCTCTTGTGTTTCAGTTTTGATGAAGTTTATTATGGCCAATTTGTTTCACTCTACATGAAGAGGATCTTCTTCGTGGATGACAGCGGCCCACCTTTTGGCAATATGCTGCTAGCTTTGGGAGGTAAGGTGCCTCCTAAAATTGGGAAGTGTCTATTGCCAGTTGCTGTGGAAGAGGGAGGTGCTAGTTCAAAATGAGTTGTCAGATCCCATCTCTGGGGGAAAGCACAAGGCCAGCTGACAGATTCTGATGTAGAGAGAATTAGGATTTCCCTTATTTAGTATAGCTAGGGGGCTCTTGCATAAGTACTGGGGGGGTGATGGAGCTGTGTATTCGTGACCTCATTGTTATCCAGTCCTTTAGAAAAAGAGAAAGGTAAGTTGAGAAACAAGGGCAAGTTCAGGGCATTGCACCTAGGGAAGAACAAACCCAGGTACCAGTATAGGTTGGGGACTGGCCTGTTGGAGAGCAGCATAGGCAAGAGGGACCTGTGGGACAGCAGGATGACCATGAGCCAGCGTTGTTCCCTCATGGCTAAGAAGGCCAATGGCATCCTGGGCTGTATTAGAAGGGCTGTGGTTAGTAGGTCAAGAGAGGTCTTTCTCCCCCTCTGCTCTGCCCTTGTGAGACCACACCTGGAATATTGTGTCCAGTTCTGGGCCCTTCAGCTCAAGAAGGACATAGAAGTCCTTGGAAGAGTCCAGTGCACAGCCACCAAGATGATGAAGGGAGAGGAACACCTTCCTTATGAGGAAAGGCTGAGGGAGCTGGGCCTCTTTAGCTTGGAGAAGAGGAGACTGAGGGCTGACCTCATTAATGTTTATAAATATGCAAATGGTGAGAGTCAGGAGGCTGGAGCCAGGCTCTTCTCAGTGATGTCAGCGACAGGACAAGGGGCAGTGGGTGCAAGCTGGAGCAGAGGAGGTTCCATGTGAATGTCAGGAGGAACTTTGCCACTGTGAGGGTGATGGAGCCCTGGGACAGGCTGCCCAGAGAGGCTGTGGAGTCTCCTTCTCTGGAGACATTCAAACCCACCTGGATGTGTTCCTGTGTGATTTAGTCTGGGTGATCCTGTTTTGGCAGGGGGTTGGACTATATGAGCTTTCGAGGTCCCTTCCAGCTCTTGATGTTCTGTGTTTCTGTGAAACACTAGTGACTAGAAACAGTGGGCAACAAGCAGGCTTTCAGATGTGAGCTCCTTTCTGTAACTGATATGCACAATGTAAAAGCATCTGTATGGGAAGGAGAGATTAAATATACATGTTAACTTTGTCACCAAGAATCTGTTGTTCCCAATTTATATTCTTCATGCCTCTGCAGATTATTGAACACTGCTGCAGGCAGAACAGAACAAAAGTGGACTCTTTTGGGAAAGAGGGCTTTCAATCATGGAAAAGCTATGTGTTTGGGAAATGGTTCCAGGACCAATTTAGCACCACTTTTTATACTTGTTTTGAGACTGGAAATTCTGAACTGTTGTTTATGTTGTAGGTTACTTAGGAGGATTCGATGGAAACTTCTTATGGAACAGGATTGGAGCTGGTAAGAGCTGATTTTAAGTGTCTCATTCTTAGAAGAAAATAAGCAGCATTTCAGTGGCTGACATTCCTTTTGCCTGACTGGTGGAAATAATGCTTTATCTGACACCTTCACTTCTCCTTTTAAGTAAGTCTTCTGTGGGTCTCTTTAACAGAAGTTCAAGCCACTATGATTCCATAGCACGAATTTTCTTAATTAGTTAACACACTTTAAGCAGCACAAGACAGACAATAAATTACCAAGAGCAGGAGTTAGATTCAACAGCTTGTTGTAATCATAACGAGTTCTGTGTTGATCCATCTTCTCTGCTATTAACAGTTTCCAAATTTATGCATCCCTGTTGTTTCCTGTTTCAGAATACAGCATGAATGTTCCTGTTTGGTCCTTGCGACTCTTGCCAGCCCTGGCTGGTGCTCTCTGTGTGCCTTTGGCATACCAGATTTTGGTAGAACTGCAGTTTTCCCACTGTGCTGCACTCGGAGCTGCTCTTCTGATTCTTCTAGGTAGGCTTGTTCCCCTGGGCCCCATTCTTCATGCAGGGAAAGAAGGGTCCCTTTTTTCCCTTGTCAATTTTTGGGGCACATACAAGGCTGGAGTAGCATCTCCCCACAGATTACTAACAACACGTTGGAGCACAGTATCAGCCCTGACCAGTACCAGCCTTTGCTGTGCCTCTCTGGTCCCCTCTGTCCTTACAGCTCTGCAGAAGGCTGCTATTCTAGGCTGAGGCTTTATACAAATTCATTTCATTATTAAGCAAAGTGGGCAGCTTTAACAGCCTCACAGGAAGGCACATCTCTTGCATCCAGTGATGCCCATACTCCCTTCCTCAGAGGTCTACAGGATGAGCTACAACATACTGGTTTTAGCAGCAGGACAACTTTTCTTGCAGTCAGAACTCATCAGATTTCTCCAGACTGCAGCAAACCAGTCCGTGTACTTAGCACCAGGATTTGACAGTGCTCTGGTGTGTGTAACTCGATTGGATTTTTTTCTCTGAGGTTCTACTGGCAGCTGCCTGAAAGGGAAAGAGCCTCTCAACAGCCCTCTAGCAGTCTGATAAGAGAAACCTCTCCTGGCCCCCAGCCACTCTGATTCTGGCTACAGGAACCCTGCACAAAGCTGCCCCTTTCAGCTCAGTCATCACTGCCTGCTGGGATCGCTGCCTTGACTCTCATTGCTCTCTAAGGAGACTCTCTGAATTTCCCAGCATTGATTTTATTTGCCTTTGTAGGCATGCACAGCACCTTTATTTGCCTCCTGCCAGACTTTACTACTCATCCACCTCTTTGTCCTTGGAAATAGTTATGACCATATACTTTGCTCCTCATGCAAGTTTTTGTCTCTTTAAACCCAACAGCTCCCTATTGCAGCCAGTCAGATTGCAAATGAATTGGTGTCCCTTAAAGGGACAGGTCCTTCTGTTGGATTATGATGTGATTTGCTGAGGTAGCACTTGCCTGTAGATGAATTTCTCTAATATTGTGTCCCTCTCTCTTTTCCAACAGAGAACTCTCTGATCACTCAGTCAAGGTTCATGCTCCTGGAATCAATATTGATTTTTTTCATCCTGCTTGCAGTTTTGTCCTATCTCAAGTTCTCCAATTTGCAAAGGCACAGGTAAAGCTGGAATGTGGGAAGTGTGGAATGTGAAAGCTGGATAGTCTTGTGGTGACTTTTTTGTCATAGATTGTGTGGTATTTATTTCTGTAAGTCACTTCACCATTCTGCAACTCACTTCATCTGTCTGTAAAATCCACTATTTTGACCTTTCATATGGCTGCCCCAGAAGTTTTCTCTTCTGTTAAAGACTGTTTTAACTGGTAACAAGGTGGTCTTTATTTTACAATAAACCCAGAATCCCTTGGAAGCCCTCCTTTGCCCAGCCAGAGTTTTTACTGGAAAATTTCTTTCTGTGCACAGAAACACTGACGGTAACAGGTCACTTAATGCTCCTTGGGTACTGTTCACAGGCACTGAGTTTAGAGATCCTTGTCTCTTTTCTTGTGACTTCACATGTTCTCTGATTCTCTTAGAGGATAAAGTAATCTTTTGTAAAGTAAAATTATCTTTAAACTGAGTGATTTAATGCATTTATCTGTAGTAACAGAAGGCAAGTCCCTTCAGTTTGGGGCTGAGAGTTGGCATGGGAGGTTCAGCATGACATATCTTCGAGTAAAAGGGAATAGTGGACTGCTGGAGGTTTTTCCAAGTTAAATTACCTGAATTCAGGATCCTAAGGAGGTGCCCAGATCTTACCATAACATCCTTCCTTTCCTTTGTCCTTTGATTTAAGTTCCTTCTCTGGAAGCTGGTGGTTTTGGCTTCTGTTGACTGGAGTAGCATGTTCTTGTGCAGTTGGGTAAGTGATGATACCTGCTTTAGCAAGGTATGCCTGTCTGCCATCTGAGCTGTCAGTGGGGCTTTGGATTTCGATTCACAGCAGGCAGTATTGGGCATTAGAGGGTATTGTCCTGGGAAGAACAAGATGTGTTTCTCAGAGATGACTTTATGTTATAAATTAGCATTTCACCCCTCCCTAAGGCTTCAGTAAGTCTGAAGTTAGAGACTCTGTGCTTTGTGATCTGGCACCGTGTTATCAAGAAGGTTCTTTGTCACTGTGGGGTTTTTTAAAATATAATTGGCAAACAAATGATATCTTTTGGTGTCAAAGCCTTGAAGCTTATTTATGTAGTACCAAACATGACATGGATCTAAGTCCTTGGACTTTAATATATCCTGTTCAAGAGAAAGTTTGAATGTTTATGTCTTGTGTTAGGTACCTGTTTAGTTTTTAACTGTGTTTATCTTTTCTGCGCTTCCTTCTTAGGGTGAAATATATGGGCCTGTTTACCTATATGCTCCTCTTGGCCATCTCAGGACTCCACTTCTGGCACATGATAGGAGACCAGAACTTCTCAAATGTAGGTAGAACAACATACAATATATATTCTGTGTAACTTTTCAGTACAGGAGCCAGCTGGCAACCTTTGAAGCCCACCGATAGCGATGCTGTCTGCAGATGGCTTTTGCACTAAAATACCTTGTCATAGTCTGCAAACCCTCATGTCCTAGAACAGTTTCCCAGCCCAGTTGCTGGAGAAGATAAAAGTTAAAATAAGCATGTGTGTGTGTGTGACTGGCTTTTCTGCTCTTACCCATGTCTTGGGGAAGTGTGGCTCAAAACCTACACTGTTTTGCATACCTCTTGCTGGCTGCAGTTCAAATCCTTGGTGGAAGTTACCCAGCTGTCCACAAAGTTATAGCTGAATGAGGATGGTTTGGGAAACTTCAAAAACACAAATGAAACAAATCAAATGCACTGCTATTTTTAATGTTTTTAATATTTTTAATATCTGGAGCATGAAACCATTGAGTTCTCTGTGTTTTTCTAGGTTTCTTTGGTGTGCCATTTTCTGGCTAGGGCACTGGCCCTCATCATCATCCCAGTGGCAATGTACCTGGCCTTCTTCTATGTTCACTTGACTTTGCTGTATCGCTCCGGGCCCCATGACCAGATTATGACAAGTGCTTTCCAAGCCAGTTTGGAGGTAAAGGAAGTATGCTCATGAAACTGATTCATTAGGCAAGAAACGGGGGGAAAGGTGAAGAAGAAAGGTGTGCAATCTTGTTGCTTTATTCTTGTGTATTCGTTCCTTTTATGTCATTAAACTACTTTGCTGCTGTAGTACTGCTTTAAGGTGAAGCAATACTGACTGAAATCCTAGTAATGGATGAAGAGCTTTTCCCAGTGAACCAAGAACAGTATGTTCACTCTTCTGCTGAAAGTTTTTCCTTTCCTCCAGGAAACTCCACAGAAGTAGATGCAGTACTGAACTCTTGAGTGATGATGTTGTAGACTACAGGATGAGAGTATGATTTTCTGTAGAAGAGTGTTTAGTCTGTCTTCTAGAACAACATGCCTTTAGGGATATTCACCAAGACCTGAAGTCTTTCAGGCTCTTTCAGGCATTGGTATATTTACTATCTGCAGAGTATGGTACTACAAGACTGGATTTCTGTAGATAGAAGCAAATGAGAAGGCATTGTGCTCTGTTAAAGTGACAGGTGACACTTAATAGAATTTAAACAGTCTCTGAGGTTGTTTCTTCTCTCCACTTACCCTGTCATTATGCTTCTCAGGGTGGGCTGGCTCGAATCACTCAGGGCCAGCCCTTAGAGGTGGCCTATGGCTCTCAGATTACTCTTCGGAACGTGTTGGGCAAGCCCATGCAGTGTTGGCTCCATTCTCACATGAATACATATCCCATCAGGTGAGGAATCTTGCTGAGTCTCTGTTGTTAGGGTGAAAGTATGCTCTGGTTTTTCACCAGCCAGTCCACATACCTCTGTTTGGGGCCCGGCAGTCTCCTCTGTAGGAATGGAACCAATGAGCTGGTGCTGGTCTGCATTGCTGTAACTGTTGAGCACAGGAATGTGCTGGTACACACCTCTGGGGTTTTCTAACCTTCTCTACAGGTATGAGAACGGCCGAGGTAGTTCCCATCAACAGCAGGTGACCTGCTATCCCTTCAAGGATGTGAACAACTGGTGGATTGTCAAAGATCCTGGAATGTGAGTATGCAAGAGACTGAAATGCCAAGCTGCTGTAAGCATAGCTTCCATACACTTCCAAAGCCTAAACAGGGTATATAGATTGGGTTGGACATAACTATTCTCTGCCTGTAGGCATAGTGGCCATGTGTGATCCCTTAACTTCAGCTGCGGAGTTGGTAAGGGTGGCTCTTTGCACAGTCTACCTCAGTATGGTAGAGATGTTATTGAGAACTCAGAAATTCTGTCTGAACTGCTCCTGCCAGACCGTGGGCTGTGCTGTGCATGAGTGGAACTTTAAAGACTCGTGAGATCAAGAAACTCTTCAGGTGTTTTGCATGAAAGGGAAGTTTGGCTTTTTGAAGTGTGTGAGCCATGGCATTAGAGTGCCTTGATGAGTTTTATCAAACTTCAACGGGTCTCAGGAGAGAGTAGAAATCACTTTTGCAGAATGAGTATTACTTTGTGTTTAAAGTGTGGGATGAGCTGTAGAATCTCACCACATCAGGAGAGATTCCAGGTGGGTGCCTGTGCCTGAGGGACTGGTTCATGCTGAAGTGTTTTGCCAGTGGAACTGTCAGTGAGGAGCAGGACTCTCTGTTCTTGTAGTTTTGCCAGTAAAAGCCCTTGTGCGTTATTTCATACTGATCAAAAAGTTGCTTTTGCAGGTTTCTTACATTGTTCTGGGAACTGTAAAGCTGTGTAGTCTGGGAGGACTGTGTGCCACTAAAAATCATACCTGCATTGGGAAAGTTTGTCTATAGTGCAGACCTTTCAAGCAGGGACTCTGCCAGAACCACAGAAAACCAAGGTCTTCTTAAAACCCTCAAACACCCACAAAGCCTGGTGGATGCGAAGCCCTTCCATAGAACAGTAAAGTACAGGCAGCAACTAGGTGAACTGCAGTATTCCCCCTTGCCAAAGCATGCTCTAGGCCCACTCCAGAAGCAAGATGAGAGTGGTGGAGAGAGCCAGTGATCTCTTACAATTCTGCCAAAAGTGACAGTTGTACAAACACCTGTCAGACCTCCCGGAAGCACTTACTCATTTCACAGAAGCCACCAAACAGCTGTGTGGTGGGATAATCTGAACTCCCTCCTGACTGACCTGGATTCAGACCTGACCTAATGGCTGAGGTGTCGGTATCCCATTACCACTCCTCTGAGTCATTCTGCCCTTAACTCACCTTTGCCTTGACGATCTTTGTTTCCATCCTGGTATGATCTGTAGATTGCTTGAATTTCTCATCTTAATGCCTAAATGTCTGTCCCCCCCACCTGCAGCTTCTTCACCTAACAGTGTGGTGATGACTAAGTTTGCATTCTATAGAAAGAAGAATGTAACTGCTTCCTCTTGGGTGTCGCTCCACCAGGCAGCAGTTGGTGGTGAGTAACCCACCCCGTCCTGTCAGGCACGGCCACATCGTGCAGCTGGTCCATGGCATCACGACTCGGTACCTCAACACGTAAGTCCTTTCCTTATCCTCTGCTGAGCCTGCTGGCTCATCCTGCTTTGCTGTGTCTCTTAATAACCATTGAAGGGTTGAAGCACAGTGACCCTGGTGTTGAGATGTGCCATAAACTGCCTGTTAGTCATGGATTAAAGCGGTGGGACAAGGAGGCACCTCATATGGTCAGTTACCTAAGCTGTCCCTGTAGCCCAGAGAAAGGATGCTGTATGCTTATTTTTTGCAGTTGACTTGGCAGTGGGATTTGATATTAATCACAGACTGTTCAGTGGCTGCCAGCTGTTTCGAGTCTTCTCAACTGGTAGCCTTTAGTCATGCTAGTGGTGGTTTCACCCATGCTCACAATTCACAATAGTTCTGCATATTCCACCATGGTCCCCTTGGTGAGTTTTCATCCTTGCCCCTTCGCTGCCTCCGCTCCAGGCAGGGGCAGATATTTAGTATTTTGTCTGACTGTTAAAGTCACCTCCACTGGCTTTGATGGCATACTCCTGTGTGAAGGATGTGCTCTGAAAGTTCGGAAGATGTGTGGGAGGAGCCAGTGTGCTGCAGCCATGGATTGCCACAGGTTCTTGCCTGTTTTGCAGACTGCAGTATCACACTGCCTCTGCCTCCTGACTGCTTCCCAGAAGGTGTCTGCGTGCACTTGAATATCACTCAGATTGCGGGGAGTGTGTGTAGGGGGCACGTTCTGAGCTTAGGGTTTTGCTGCATCTCTTCCAAACCTAATTTGTTCATTATTGGAAACCCAAGTGAACAGTGTCTCTTGTTTGTCACAATCAGTGCTTGTTCTTCAGCCTGGCATCACAGGCATCTGCTTTGGCTTCCTCTGAGCCTGTTCCTGGCAGCTCGTGGTAGTGGGGAGTGTTCTCTTTCAGAGTAAACAGTGCAATCTGTATAAATGAGTTACTTTTTCCTTTTACTGAATCTGGTCTGAGCCAATTCAATACCTTTAGGTTTTATATGAATTTGGCAAATGGTGTTGGAGAGTCTTACTTTACTTGTCTTCTAGGCATGATGTTGCCGCCCCTCTTAGCCCCCACTCCCAAGAAGTTTCCTGCTATATTGATTATAACATCTCTATGCCAGCACAGAACCTCTGGAGAGTGGTGAGTGGCCCAATGGAAGGGAGTAGCTCATCGTATTCCAGCAGAAACAGCTGAGACAACGTGATGATCAAAAGACATCTTTCTGTTGTAGGAAATTGTGAATCGGGAGTCTGACACAGACGTGTGGAAGACAATTCTGTCTGAAGTGAGGTTTGTGCACGTGAACACTTCTGCAGTACTAAAGGCAAGTGGAATTATGTTTATTTGCCTGCAGGTTTTGCCCCATGCAGTTCTCATAATCTCATAAACTACTGCTCTCTCTGCTCCAAGATGCTTAAACCACTCAATTGGATAACCAAATACATAAATAAAAGGAACCAATAAACTTGCTCAATGTATTTCCAGTAGTCATCCTTCATTCCTTTTCAGCACACAGAGCTGTCCTGCTTCTCAGGTTGTGACCACTGATGCAGCTGGGCCTTACATACTGCCTCAGAAATGGATCTTGAGTCTCTGTGTAGTACGTGCCAGCAGATGGACTAGTTAAGGATCTCTTCACAGGGTTTGCCAGACTCACTGACTTTATGGCTGTAGCATTTGAGGCAGTACTACATGGGGACGCTTCACATACTTTCTAGCAGTCCCTTGCTGTCATCCACTGCTGAGGCAGGGCCTAGGAACTTCCCGCCTGAAGTTCACATTGGCAGGACTGTAATTTTATGGTTATCTTTCAGCTCAGTGGAGCATCTTTACCTGAGTGGGGCTACCGGCAGCTGGAGGTGGTTGGCGAGAAGCTGTCCAAAGGCAACCACCAGAGCATGGTGTGGAACGTGGAAGAGCACCGATACGGGAAAAGTACGTCTCAGCCATGTCCTCAGAGCACATTTCTGTGGCTGGGGGATGCTTCATTTTGATGGGAAGGTGGTATTCTGTGTATGTGTGTTCAGCAAGCTCTAGCATGATGCCAGAATCCTTACAGATGCCCTCAGAGCAATCTTGCAGATGAACTATGTATTGCACAGGGGGCCCTGGCAGTGTGAGGAGCCAGGGGTATGTCACAGGTGGTCTCATTCTAGCTCTGTGCCTGTTTACGTGCTTATTCCCAAGCTATGCTGTTTCCTTCCAGGCCAAGAGCAAAAAGAGAGGGAAGTGGAACTCCACTCTCCCACACAGATGGACATAAGTAAAAACCTCAGCTTCATGGCAAAGTTCTCGGAGCTGCAGGTGAGCGTCTTGCTATTCCCTTCACCTTTCCTTGTGCTGCAGAGCAGAAACCTGAGCATTTCTGCAAACTCTTGAGCCAGAGGATTTGCTGTTTATCCTTGCTGATGGAGTCATTTGGCTTTCTCACAGAAAAAAAAACCATTTCTGCAAACACTTAGAAGGGCATTAGAGACCTGTGCTATTCAGTAATGAATACCCAAGTGACTGTGTAAAAAGAAGGGGAGGGGACATCAATCAGGCACCCAGAAGCTGTCTGAACCTGAACCATAATGTGTTGTATGTGCAGCCAGTAGTGCTGATGCCCCTTACTAACACTGGTGAAGTTCACTAAGGGAAGTCCAGTATATAAGAACAAAATGATTGCATTGATCAGTAGCCATGTTTTACATCTGGAGCTGTTTCCCCATGCTTGCTATCCCACTCCTGAAAGCTTTCTGTTTATTTCCTAGTGGAAAATACTCACGTTAAAAAATGAAGGCACAGAGCATAAATACAGCTCCTCTGCTCTTGACTGGATCACAATGGACACAAATATTGCCTACTGGCTCCACCCAACCTCTGGTGTAAGTACAAGAGGTAAACTTGAACCTGGTGAAGAAAGCAGACTTCAGATGTGAGCTCCTTGAGTGTGAGAGCAGGGCTGCAATTCCAGCCAAGGAGCTGCTCCAGAATGGGCTCTTCCTGCATTTTCCCTGAGGGTTGGGGATGTTTTGAACAGAAGATACAGATTTGATGGTAGTCGCTTTTAATTAAATCATGTCATCTTGCACATTTTTTTGTAAAGGAAAAACTAAAGTTTAATAGTTACCATTGTTGATTCCATTTAGAAGAAGTGTTCATCTCCAACATCATCCTTTAAATGACTTAGATTACAAAAGAGTCTTGAAGCAGCAAGGTCTCAGCTTGCTTTGTTCCAGGAAAGAGCAAGTTACTAGCCAGGCACATGGTGAAGTTTAATTTAGCAAGTCTGTGTAGGCAATATTTGGACTTACCTAAAGGAACTGCAGCAAATTCCTGCTTCTGGCTTAGACTGTCTTCTCTCCTTCAGGCCCAGATTCACCTCCTTGGGAATGTTGTCACTTGGGCTTCAGCTAATGTCGCTGCTCTGGTCTACGTGTGTCTCTCCCTGTGGTACTTGATACGACGGAGAAGAAAAATTTACGACATTCCTGAAGGTTTGAATCCAATGGAGGCAGGGAGGGAGAGGTGGTGTCCTGCTACACTTAAATGGCCCCAAAGCTACATTTTTTTGCAACTGTGTGCTCATCTATGCCTGCACTTTTTCCTGCCCCCAACTCTGAAATTCTTATTGGGGACACAGAAGCATTTAGTGTTTCTTGCCCTGGAAGAGAGTGATTATGGTCATTGCAACATGACCATCACCTTATGAGACAGTATAGTAGCCAGTATAATATTTATTTCAATCATTCCCTGGATGTAAGAAATCTCCAGGCGTCGGATTGGGATTCTGCTGAGCCCTTTTGTGGCAATTTAAAAGCAGTGAGTACTGACTATGTAAGAAGGAGTTTATTTTAGATGTGTTTGTCCCAATTGAGGTACCACCTCTTCTGTGTGGCCAGTCTTACACCGACCTTCCTGGCACTACATTTTCTTGTCCTGCTGTGAAGCTGCTTCATGTTGGCTGCAGTGTTTCCAGAGCCAGTGTTGTGAGATGGCACCTCCTGTCTCCTGCAGGTGCCTGGCAGCTGTGGGTGTCAGCCGGCGGGATCTGTGTTGGTGGCTGGGCTGTGAATTACCTGCCCTTCTTCCTGATGGAGAAAACACTTTTCCTGTACCACTACCTGCCTGCCCTCACATTCCAGATTCTCCTGGTTCCCATCGTATTACAGCATCTCAGCGATCATCTCTGCAGGTATTTGGCTTTAATAGATAGATAGGTTGGTTGGTTGATTGATTGACAAGAGGGTTGATGCGGTTCTTTTCACCTTGCCAGGCTGCAGCAGGGAAGGCAGCAATTTTTCCAGCAGTGGCTGCACTTTGGCATTTGCCTGTAGAAAAGACAGGCCAACTTTAGGGCATCCTTTCGGATGACGTGTTTGGCCAGCCTTAATGTAACTCCACTGCTCTTTCCCTCTTTCATCCCAGATCTCTCCTTCTCAAGAGCATGTTCAGTGCGTTGGTGGTAGCCTGGTTGTCTTCAGTTTACCTTGTCTATAACACATTCAGCCCTGTCACCTACGGGGAGCCTGCGCTGTCTGTTACTGAACTCAAGGACTTGCGCTGGAAGGACAGCTGGAACATCCTTATCCGAAAGCAGTAACACTTACAGTCCTGGTACAGGCAAAAGGAAACGCCTTTTATGCAAAGCCAAGGATTTATTGTTAGTATAATTGCAATTGTAACAGTCTGATCAAATAATTGATAGTAATCCAGATCTAATTATTACAGGAAAAGAAAATAAATACTGTTACAGAAAGGTCTGAACAATGATATAGCTGTTGTGAGCACAGTTCCCAATGTCTACCCATTACGCTCACCCTTCCAGTGCCCCTCTGGGTCTGAAGGCTGCTGAAGGGCATGCCAGAGGGGCTGCTTCTTCCTCTTTCTGGGGAGCATGATGTAGATGGTTTCTCCTTCTTGCACTACGTTGCACTTACTTGGAGCTATTTTATATGTTCTCTGGCACCTTGGTCCACAATCCCATGTTACAACACATTACTATCAATGGATACTCTCCACCATACTAGATACTTCTCTTTGGAACTCCTAAAAACTGGGGTGGTTTTTTTTCCCAGCTCATGAGTTCACACTATCAGTAATCAGCCCTGCAGTCTTCAGCATCATCCCATGACTGCACTCTTCAACAATGCCTTGTTTGCCCCCACTTTCAATGTTCTGCTGTCCTCCCTGTTTCATTACATTGCAGCATTAAGCTAAGTTTATAAATAGTTTGTTCTGCATAGAAGAATGGCTCGTTACTATTAGCTATGTATAATCATTTGCCATAAGCATAATTTTCATGAAGCTAAGCAAAAATTAAAACAAATAGACATTAAAAAAATTGCTGTTACAGCTAAGGAAGCTAAAAGAAAGCTTCAGGCAGGCCAAGAAGTCAGCTAAAGGCAGAGGAATCCTTCAGCCTCAGGGCATCCATTTGAAGCCTGTGGCCTGTTGCTACCCCCAGCAGTAGTTACTGGGCTGCAGGGTTACACCTCACATCCCACAGGAACTCTGAGCAAGGTAGAAGCGATCATGCTGACAAGGAAACCTGCTCTAACTTGTACACACGTGTTCAGGGTTTAAACAGGGTACCTCAGCCCATGCCCTGCCCTGCACCACCCAAGGAATTCACAGGGTAGGAGTAGGTGCAAGTGAAGGACTAGAATTGCTCCATGGGGATTTCATAACAGACACCCAACAAGGGTTGGTTATAGTACCTACACAGCATGTATTATTTTTTTTAATGCAGCTAGAGCAGCAGGATCTTGCTGCACAGCTCAAAACTGACCAAGAACAGCAGTCCTGGGGAGATGCAGGTGCTTTACTGTGGAGTTCCTGCTCTAACAAATGCTGTTCCAGGCTGCCTGGAGCTCCCTGCCCCAAAGGAGGTATGATCAAACCCCACAGTCATTCAAAGTAGGTTTTGGTGACTATACTGCTCCTACATAAGTCAGCTCAGCTAAGCCCATGCTTCAGGGCAGTAGCTCATACTCTAAGTCTGTCACCTTTAGCTAAACAGCACTCAACAGCAGCTAGGAAACAAACTGCTTTCTCCTCAGCACTACAGCAGAGCACTACTGAACTAACAGATAACGAACAGATAACGAACCTTTACCAATTTCCAGTGTTCAAAAGACTACAGGGATAAAAGTGCAGATTTTTTAACTCTAAAACTTCAGCCATTACAGAACAAAAGCCAACAATGCTGAGTTAAGGGGAGAAAAGACTGCTGGGGATAAGAGTGTCTCCAGCCCTGTTCCTCTTCATACCTTTGTGCTGGTGCAGTGGAAGTAGCCCAAGTATCTGTTACATAAAATGGTCACTGCTGCTCACTGTTCATTCATTCGTTTATTAGCCAAAGTAACACACCCATAACCAACACAGCCAGACCCTGGGTTTAGAAAAGTAACAAATATCAAAAAGTTCCTCTTAAAATTCCACCCCCCATCCCATTCTTAACATTACACCCTAAGGCCAGACTCAGGAAGGACACGACAAGGACATCTTCAGAGGCCAGACTGGCACCTCATTTCAGACTATTTTTCTTTTTCCAGAGACTTCATGTTGCCTCAGTATCACTTATCTGGGGTGAACTACAGAAACTAGGATGTCACTGTTTATACTCTTATCTGCTCTTTTTAGAAAACCAGACCTCCTTGAGTTTAAACAGCCCGAGTGCAAGGCAAGCGCTTTGCCCCTGTTTGAGGGCGGAGGCATGTCCAGAGAGCCATCTGTGCTATCAGAAGGAGGGCCTTGCAATGCACAGCTTTCTCCCCCCATCTGGAAGTGGATGGATTCCACCCAGCAGAATCTGCAACCAGCAGTACAGCAACGCCCTAATGGCACTAATACTGACAAGGTCAGGTTTCTGTTTCCATGAGCAACTCAATCCAGTTGGAGCTCATTCAGTAACTGTGGTAAAGGAGACTATTTGGGTACAAAAAAATAACCATGTAGCAAGGTTCACAAGCTGAGAAAAGAATAATTTAGGAACCAGAATCACACAACTTCTTGGGCCTGTCCCCCCCTCCCAGGATGAACTGCAAGTCTCCATTTGTCAGTCTCTGTTTCTAGCTGAGATTCCTCTGCAGATCAGTCCTGCTCCAGGCTAAAAAGGAGGCTGGGCCAGGAGAGCGATGCGGGACTCAAGGTCCCTGCAAGGTGGAAAAGAGTTAAGAACTGCACCTGCTTGTTAGTGAGTGGTAGTCTGGGATAAAGAGGCTGACTTGTCTTTTGAAAAAAACACCCCAAAACCCCAAGAACAGGGCAGCTGGTTTTCCTGTGAAGGAAGATCATTATCAGGGAAATAGGGTATCTTGCTGATCATACAGTAGCGATTTTCAGGGGAGACTTTGCCATTAGATCCCATTTTGAAAATATATTTAAAAAAAAGGCAAGTAGCATTGCCTTTAACCAGTTCATCATGTAACATCCTAACTCCAGGCATTGTAGGGATAAAAGGGGCTTGGAGGGGTTTTTGGAGGAGAGAGGGGCTAACTCCTCCTCCCCTCTGCAGAGGAGTTTCACACCAGCATCCCCTCCACTGCCAGGATGATTTAAAGGGCACTTCACCAACCATTCTGCTGAAGTTCTTTCCCAAAGTGGTCTTCAGTGTCAGTCTGGACCAGTCCCAAACCCTTTGGATGTTGGCAGGTTAGTGCGGGCGGCTGCTGGACTCCAGGTGGGAGCGTTTGCCGGCCGCCAGCACAGTGCTGCTCTCTGTCTGCTCGGGGAACGGGCGCTTGTAGGTCCGACCGTGTCCGTTCATCGCCCCTCGCTGCCACTTGCAGATGTCTCCATTGAGGATGTCTTGAATGTGCTGCACTATGAGGTTTATAGCAACTGTGGAGAAGAACGGGAGATACAGGACCTGTAGGCTTTCTCAGCTGAGCTATCTAGAAAATGTGAAGCATCCAGCCCTGTTTCCAGCTCAGGTTTTAACAACCAGCCCTGAAACGAAGCTCTGCCTGCCCTCTGCAGTGAGGTCAGACCTCAACAGCAACCAGCACTGCATCACCAGCTCTACCGCTGGTGTCCTGCTTTGCGTCTCCAGCCCTCCACAGGCCAAGCAGCTGGTCATCCCAGTCAGGCTCCACTCAGCTCCCTCTCCTGCAGCCCTCCAGCAAAATACCTTTCCAGAGAAGCAAGCAAACAAGGTGTGCCACGTGCTCGCTTCCAACCCCAAAGGTGGTCTCCCCGGAGAAATCAGAGCTCAGAACTGAACTCCCTCTTACCCATGTTGTCAACTCCTCGAGGGATGATCACGTCCGCGTACTTCTTTGTCTGCAAAACAGCAACCACGGTGGAGACGGTTAGTGGGAACATCCCCTTCTTCCTGGGAAGAAGCTACTGAACAGCAGAAAGCTGATGACAAGGCCAGGGGGGTTTTGTGCTCTGGGGCTGCAAGCTCAGGCTCTCAGTCACAGTAACACCTCAACAAACAGCACAGTCACACTGGCTGACGTGCTCTGGATTGACGGCAGGATTGTCCCTGCTGCCTTTGCAGGGCAGCAGGTAGAAGAGCGTGTCAAGCGTGGAGGACTTGCTTTTACACTTAAGAAGAGTAACAGGTCACCCAGGTCTGCTTGCCAAGAGCTGGCTCTAATCAGCATTTCACAAGCCGCTGCTAGATCTCTGCTGAGAGCCAGGGTACCCAACCTGCATGTGAAATTCCTTCCTGCCTCTGATGACATTTTATTGATCTTTACCACCACAGAGCCCCTGCTTTCCCCCCATGCTTATAAAAAGGCTGGCAAATTAGCATTTCTAATGAGTACATTTACAATTCCAGAACTGCTTTGATCTAGAGCAAGAGGCCCTGGAGCTAGCCCCTTCCATCTTATTTAATCCACATACAGGGTTTTGTTCTCAAAGGGCTTTTTTTTTTTTTTTACAAATTAATTTGATTACGTGAGTACCTAAATGGTACAGCCGAGCCAGCAGACGCTGTACTGGTCTGGCCCAGGTTTGCACCAGTGTTCCCTGTTCAGAGTGTCTGCTGGAAACCAAGCTCTCCTTTCTTCCTGTGAGACTCGGGAATAAACAGAGAGCAGGAGCGTTTCAGCCAAAGGGACCTGGAGCCACGGCAGTGAGCAAATGAGCTCCTTAGGGATTTCCACGGTGCTCTGCAAGCGTCAGGGACCCACCATGGCAGCTTGTAACGATGGTTATAGACAAGGCAGAGGGGAGAGTGTGGGACTCGTGACTTAGCAGTATCAAAAGCCACCACTGCTGCATCCTCAGTGCAGCTCAACCCCGGACAATCCCTCTCCTTACCCCCCCATCAAAAAAAACCCCACCCTACAAATCAGAGAAGCATTTAGTACCGGCAAGCAGAACTCCTCAAAGGCAGGCTTGACAAACGTGGTGTACTGGGTGAGGATCTGCTCAAGGTCCCTCCCACGTTTCATATCTCGCAGAACTGGGACAGGAAGACAAAACCGTTGAGCCTTCCCGCATGACACGGGGGATAAGGACCAGGAGCTGGCTGACGCTGCCTGTGACAGCGGAGCATTACCTCTGCGGGACAGCCGGACGTCAGAATCCGTGTCGACAAAGAGCCGGAGGTGGAACATGTCCCGGATGTCTTGATTGTAGAAAACCAGGATCCCCTCGAAGAGGACGACATCAGCAGGATAGACCACTGTTGTCTCTGCCAGCCTGCCAAGAAGAATCCCCCAGAGCATGCTGTCACACAGAGGCAAGCTGCCCGTCCCCAGGCTCAGCTGAGGACCTCCACCATCATCCACAGTCCAAGACTTCACAACACAGCTCAAACCTACCTAGAGTGGGTCACGAAGTCATATGTTGGTACCTCAACTGTTTTCCCCTCAACGATACTTTTCAGGGTTGTATGCATCAAATCGTTATCAAAAGCATCTGCAAGGGGAAGGTTTTGAAAAAGATGTTTTAGGTGCCACTATATCAAATGTTCTGCTTGGATCTTCCAGACCTGAAGGAAAAGCTCTCTTGCTTTTACACCAGGGAAAAAAGGAACTTGGGCTTTAGCCTTCCCTACCAGCAGCAAACCAACACTCCCACCCAAACGAGAACCACGGCACTTGGCTACAGAGAGAGAATTTGCTCCTCAGAAGCAACTGCTTTAGAGTGAAGTTAAGAACCCATAGGGGAAGCTGGGAGTTGTGCAACTTTACAAAGGCACTTGGTAGCTGTGTCACTTTGTGCAACTCCGAGTCTGTGAGCTGAGAGTAGCTTAGAAAGCCTCAAGCCTCTCCAATCCTTCTCAAGAGCGTAACCTGCCCTGGTGAGCCTACAGCAGGCTTCGGCCAAGGGCAGAACGCTGTCCCACTTGCAACCCACAGCGCTGCTCCAAGCAAGGGGAGCAGCTGCCCATGCAGACAAGAAACACCAGGCAAGGATTTGGGGAGTGGAGGTTATTACAGAGTCACGAGAGCACTGAGCAGGCCGGGATGCGCCCCAGCATCGCCCAGCAAAGGCGTGCCAAAGCAGCAGGTGCCACCTGCGCAGCTTCCGCAATGGCAGCACAGACACACAACACAAACACCTTTCAGTTCGGTCAGCCAGTACCCCTCATTTCCTACGAGCCCTCCCGGCAAACCCCAGCCTGTCTCCAGCCACGAACCCGTGGTGGGGAAAAGGCCGCGGGGCTCCAGCCGCACCGTGACGGCCGGTGGCCTCACCGGGATGGTCGAAGTTGTACTGGCCCTTCAGCGCCTTGGCCTTCTGCTCGGCGGTCAGCACCTTGTAGAAGCTGTCCTGGCTGAGGATCAGAACCTTCCGCTGCCGGCGGTCCACTTCGTTCTGCCCCAGCAGCTCCATGATCTTCTCGCAGACTGTGGACTGAGCCGGGGAGGGGGCTGCTCAGGCAGAGCGGGAGGCCCGCGGAGCCCGGCCGTGCCCTTCCCCGCCGGCACCCGGGCCGCCCCCC
>VZTU01023013.1:4475-23800 GCA_013400835.1 Zapornia atra
AGTTGGCCGCGTGTTCCTCTGCTGTCTCATTTTATCTTTTTAGCTTACATTATTAAGTACTTAAACTGACAATCTGATATCTATTTAATTATTTATTCTTTCTATTAAAATATATAATTTTTAAAAAAATACTGTTAAGGGCAGATGTAGGTAGTACAAGGTACAACAAAATATCCTGGAAATAATTCACCAATTAAAGTATTCTAATTGCTAAACAAGTCATAAAATCATTGACATGAAATGGAAGTTGCCTGTCTTTGTAAAGCTTCATTGTAACAGACTTCACATTTTAAAGCAGCCCCAGTCTGCCATTTACCTAACAAAACCCAAGCTGTTCCAAAGGCAAATTAAATAAGAAAACTTAATTTCTCAGAGATATTAAACATACCTTGTTTCCTCTATTTCCTCCACGACCTTTTCCACTCATTTTTATCACAGTACCCACATTTTCTTTCCTGAACAAGAAACATGAAGTAACAAGCCAGGCATTGCTCTTGAGGTCACATACGGGTCTCCCTCTTCTATTTGTTTTCCAACTTTCTAAATTGCATGAAGTTAATTCTAAGACTTGTACATTTTTGAGAAATTTTGTTGTAAATTTCTATGGGTTCAAAAGCTATGATAGGAACTGAAAGCTAGAAGTCAGACAGTCATCTCTTAATTCTTGTTGTTTTAGAAAACCATCAAAGAATTCTGATAGAGCTCTTAAACAAAGTTAGTTAAAAATCTTTCTAAACAGAATTTAGAATAAGTTGCAAAGTTTTAATTATATCTATGTTTAAAATATCCACTCTCTAGATCCAAAACACTCTGCTTAGACTTCAAGATATGAGACCTATCCAAGTAAGAATGATTTCTACCTTAACCAGACTGAATATATTTCAAGACTGCTTCTACCTTATACAATCATTTAAAAAATAGTATTTTTTCTCCTAAGTAAAATATAACCAAAATTTATCTTTATCAAGAGAAGTGATAACTGTATGGATTAGTTTTTGGAAGGGTTCACTTAATTTTCATGATCCCTGATGACAGAAATTTCCTTTCTAATCAGGAGAGCAACAGGAAAAATCCTAGGTTTTTAGAAAACTTTGCAGTGTTCTTCATAATAAAGTTTATCTAGCAATAAGATTCACAGAACTTAACCAGTCCTTGGATTTCTATCCATTTTGACTTCTGGATCTCACCTTCAAAACTGTTCCTGAAATACTGTAGTTTAATTGAAGCAAGGTCTGCATGACATTGCTTCCTGTATACATTTCCCAATAGGAACAGTTGTGACAAGCCCATTTGGGCTCATTTGGAGCAACCCTTTTTTCAAACTTTTCAGAGGAAAATGTATAAAAACCTCTGCCCAAATAGAAATAGGAAGGCAGCAGTCATGTTCCGGCATCTACTAAATGTAGAAGTAGACTTGTCTCTAATTTTTTTTTTTTTTCTTTCCATTTAATAATCCACAACAGGAAAATAAGTCAATTTTGTTATTGTCATCAATATCATATATATCATATATATCATATTCATAACTCTTCTGCCTCAGAACTAGCCCTGTATCAGCTTTACTCTATACTTGGTTAAAAGTATCCCACTTTCCACAAAACTCTTCTAAATCCTCTGGGGAAAGGAACAAGTGATAGAAACCCTATTGTTGTTCACTCAGTTACGACAAATATGTGGCTACTTCTAATGATTTCCCAAATGCTTTTATTTTCTTCACAGGGACAATAAACCAAACTGAAATAAAAATTCTGACATTCTTATCTATGGAAAAATACATTACTGAAATTCAAAACAGTGTTACTGAAAAAGATATTTGTATCTTTTTTTTCAAGTAATGGTCACGATTACAGAGAAGAATTTAATGTTACAGCAGAAATACTAAGTAATCTGAAGGCAATGGAGCTGGACTAAACTAGAAAACATATTCAGACATATCATATTTAAGTCCAGGCATAAATGCTTTGCAGGATTAGAAGCACTCTGGGTTCAAATTTTGCTGCAAGACCAATTCTTTAACAGTAAATGGTATTATAGTAATGATATTTTAAAATGTGAAGGACTATGGAGAAAAAAGTAAGTAAAATGAATTATCATACCAAAGCCAAGTCTGGAATATACTCTGAAGCTTTTCTGTTTATTAGCTGTGAATTATAAATTTAGAAAAGAAATTTAACCGTATTTCATCAGTCTTCCAGAAGTACACATTGTTTCCTATGGTATTTTTCCTCTACAGACTAGATTTACTGTGTCAGACATTGAATCAAATAACTAAAGGACATTCACAGATTATAGTGAGAGTTATAAAGGGATGGGGCAAAAGAAATAAGAATGAAAAAAGCAAGCAATGTTTCACACTCCTACAAAGAACCTTGAGAGAAGCTACATTGAAGAAATGAATCATGAACATGAGTAACTAGCATTAGTATCCTCAAAGTACACCAAATTACCACTTGAGATTGTAAAATTAGCCTGACTTCTCTATGAATGCTATTTAAAGAATTTTTAAAAGAAAATGTTAAGGGTTTAGCAAAGGCCCATAAGCCTAAAAGTTCAAAAATAAATTAAAACCCTCTCCATAGACATGGGCAATCTGTTAAAAGACCAAATTCATTCTGCATAACAAAATGCTAGTCTTTATTGTTTTGACTAGCATTTACATATAGAAGGATAAGAGAAAAATGTATGTGGTAAAAAAAAGAGAATTAGCACACCTGTTTGTGAAAGGGAATATAAGAATAAAATCAAGATTTAATATATTGTTATCCATAATTTACAAGCATTTACATACAAATACCTACATGGAACCAAGTCTTTTTATTATTGTTGAATAAGTCTTATTAACTCTATGCATTTTGTAGGGCTAAGACCTATCCTCTACACTAAATTACTAATGCATTACTTCAAATATATGGACTAAAAAATAAACAAAACCAAAATTACCTCAGGATTTAAAATGTATTATTTTCTAGAGATAATATATTAACAAAGAGGAGAATTCATATTGTTATAAGTCTGGAAAAGATTGTTTTATTCAAATACAGGCTCTTTCTACTAAGTCATAAAGCTGTCACTGTAAAACAAAACCCATCACATCATAGCTAAAATAATCAAAGATGTCTTTATGTCTTTATCAATGACTTGGATGAGGGAGTCAAGTGCACCCTCAGTAAATTTCCGGATGATACTAAGAATGGTGGGAATGTTGATTTGCCAGAGGGTAGGCAGTCTCTATAGAGGGACCTGGACAAGCTGGATTGATTGTCCGAGGTCAATTGCATGAGGTTCAACACGGCCAAGTGCCGTGTCCTGCACTTGGGTCACAACAACCCAATGCAAAGAACCAGGCTTGGAGAGGAGTGGCTCAGGAGCTGTCTGAAGGAGAGAGATCAGGGGTGTTGATCAACAGCTGACTGAATATGAGCCTGCAGTGTGCCCAGGTGGCCAAGAAAGCCAATGGCATCCTGGCCTGCATCAGGAACAGTGGCCAGCAGGAGCAGGGAAGTGATCCACTGTACTCAGCGCTGGTGAAGCTGCACCTGGAGTGATGTGTTCAGTTTCAGGGCCCTCACTACAAGAAGGGCATCAAGATGCTTGAGCATGTCCAGAAAAGGGCTACAAAGGCGATGGTTTATAAGACAAATCTTATGAGGAGCGGCTGAGGGATCTGGGACTGTTTAGTCTGGAGAAAAGGATACTGAGGGGAAACCTCATCATTCTCTACAACTACCTAAAAGGTGGCTATAGTGAGGTGGGGATTGGTCACTTCTCCCTTGTAGGTAGTGACAGGACAAGGGGAAATCGTCTGAAGTTGTGTCAGGAGAAGTCTTGATTGGATATTAGGAAAAATTTCTGTCCTGGTTTTGGCTAGGATAGAGTTAATTTCTTTCTAGCAGTTGGTGTAATTGTGGTTGGGAGATAGGATGAAAGCAGTGCTGATAACACACTGATGTTTTAGTTGTTGCCAAGCAGCCGAGGGCTTTTCAGTTGTTCATATTTCTCTGCTAACAAGAAAGTGGGGAACACCCAGGAAGCTGGGACAGAACACAGCCAGGACAGGTGACCCAAACTGGCCAAAGAGGGTATTCCATGCCAATTATGTCATGCTCAGCATAAAGAGGGGCTGGTGGGGGCAGGAGTGCATGGCTCCAGGACACACAGTTTTTGGGGACAGTCCAGCTTCGGGCTGGCTCTGAGCTGTACAGACTGAGTTGTGCGGTTCGGTGAGAAACTGCTTTGCCTATCACCAGTTTCATATATTTTTTGCTAAAGAAGTCCTATTGTTATTTCTCTCTCTGCTGTCCTAGTAAACTATCCTTATCCCAAACCACAAGGTTCACCTATGGTTACTTTTCCCTTTCCCCCTTCCCTTTCCTTCCCTGAGCGAGCAGCTGTGTGGTGCTCAACTCCTGGCTGGGGGCAGAACCACGACAATTTCTTTATGTTAAATATAGGAACAGGCTGCCTGGGGAGGTGGCGGCGTCACCATCCCTGGAGGACTTTAAAAGAAGAGTAGATGATGTGCTTGGTGACATGACCTAGTGTTGCACCTAGCAGGGCTGGATAGACAGTTGGACTCAATGATCTGGAAGGTCTTTTCCAACCGAAACCATTATATGATTCTATGAATTTCATAGAGAGTTCTGATAAAGTGGAATAGCAATAAGAAGTTTTTTACAAATCACCATGCCAGCAATATCAATACTGCTAACAAAGGCTGAACAGTTAGCTTCTTTTATTCTTTGATTCTTAATCCTGGAAGAGCCAAAATGAGCTGGAATGCATTCTATTTTTTCATGAAACCTAGTGTACGTCACTAAATATTTATTTCAACCTGTTCTATGCTAGTTATGTTCTGACATTAATCTCATCTTTATAAAAGCTTGCTCACATTCTAGCTTATATCATCATTAGTAGGTCTGATACTTGGCTATTCAACTGCCCTACCTTCTCAGATGAAGAAAATGCAAGTTTTCATTGCATGTCTATAATCTGGCCAAAAATTGTAGGAATAAAACACTGGATGTAAAGAAAGACTTGAAGGAGACAATGAAGTGCCACATTTGTAGCACATATACCCTGTGAGTAAAACAAACAGGTCACACAGGTATATTGAAAATAAGAAGCTTACTGTGTAGTTCTTTCTACTCTAATAGCATTCAGCATCTAACCTTTCAAAGGAGCTGTCTTTCTCCTAAGAAAATGACTATTTCCAATTGCCTGAATTCCGCTTTCCATTCTATTCTGCTCTGTATTTTCATTCTTTTTATCAGTATGACACTCCTTGTGTGGTCTACATGGGTAATCAGTCTATTTCACAAGGACCTGTACACGAAATCTGGAGGAACATCTCTACTATATTTCATGGCTTTCCAAGATTTTTTTTTTTTAAAATCATGTTTTAAAGTTACCTTTTTTCAATTTCTGAAAAAAATTTACTTTCAAGAAGGCAGTAAATTAAAGGCCCAGGAAGGCATGCGGATTAATCTTCATGTTTTGTATTATTCTCTCTTTGAATCTATATGTATATCTTTTAAATAGTCTGAGGATTGACCTGCTCCACATGTGCATCCCAATCTGGGCATTTAAGGAAGTCTTTTGGTCTCTCTGAACAGGGAGCATAGATATTGCCATAGGACTGGACACCATTTAGATACAATTACCGAAATACAGCATTTGTAGCCTCTGAGATGAAATTTAGTTGATTTTTAAGCTTAGAGCAGAGAATTTATTAAATTCTTTCCTTATTATAAAGTAATAGCAAGTGTACATCTTTGAGCTCTAGCAAATATTCAACACTGAAAGAATTTTCTCAAAACATTTTAAAAAATAAAGTCTTCATAAATGCAAAAGTACAAAAAAACTCCTTAAATGCACAATGGAAGATTAATTTCAAGATAATAGGCCACATTACTATCTGCAAACTAACCATCTCAAAACATCTATTTAGCTGCCATACTCAGAGGTTGTGTTAGTTAAAGAACAGGCTTTACATATGCCTTCATTATGTTGGTTCAGATCTGTTACACTAGGAGTCTCTAGTTCCCTGTACAGGCAATGCAGTAATTTACATCTCTGAGGAGCAACTCAGTGTCTAACGAGTATGTTTACCATTCCTCACTGGCTATATGAAATCTTTTGTGCTTTTTGGGGCAAATTTAGTACTTCTATATTGTATCGTGGCACATGGTCACCTAAAAGGACTGTCAGACAGATAAGCTTGAGTAGAAGCCTAAGGCAGGCTTTCACAAGTAACCCTGTATTTCCATGGGATCAGGAACATCATATCAGCATCTAAATGTGCACAGGATGAACAGACAACCATTTTGTGATTGCAGTGCTTGTCTAGGAAATGAGACAAGACTTCACTGGATTTTGGGTCAGGGATCAGATCCCTCTTCTTGCATTACTCATGTAGGCATTTACACCTAGTTTTTCCCACAATTCAAATTAGCATAAGGTAAGATTTTATTGAACTTTGTTGTGTGTGGGATGGTTGTTTTATCTTTAAAAAATGAAGCTGTTCAGACTCAATCAAATTTGTATGAACAGCAGCAGCTTTATAGAAAATATTAGCAATAATCTTTCACCTGGCATTCTAAACCTGGGAAATTACAGATGAATTTCAAATAACAGAAAATAAATACATTTTTAAAGGGAAAAGCAGAACACTCTGTAACTGAATCTTACGTGGCACCGCAGAAATATCTAATATGTATTTAAAAAATAGCCTGTTGTCTAAAACACCCATCTCTGATGTGCATTATTCACTCTCAAACCCTTTCTTTTTTGTATCATTATCATATGTTATTGTGATTAAATAAAAGATTTAAAAAAAAGAAAGTAAGGAAGAGTAACATTTTACATTAAAATACTGACAAAAATGTGAAGGTAAAAGACTATGAGAATGTTTTACTCAGTCTCCATTTAAAACTGGGTCTATTGCTGTTTGGTATGCAGTTGATCATATCGGTTGGGCATCCATTTACTGGAATGCAGAAGTAAAAGAAGCAGTTTTGATAGAGCTCTTTGTTTCAACCTTTACTCTTTCAACATATTCACATATATCCAAATACAAGTAACAGAACCCACAATAAATGAAAAATTTGCCAACTTGTCATATTTGTCATGTAAGGTCCTTCTTAAAAGGACCTTAAAAAAACTTTCACACTGTCATGTGAAGAACTCAAGCTAGTGGCAATAGACAACCAAAATGACCCAAATAATTTTTTTGGAACAGAAAAAGATCATTTAAATAATTAGGAAATTTTTCAGGATCACTTTTCATGAAATAGGAGCACATGACATGAAACTCGTATTTTGGGTTTTTTTAGGGGTTTTTCCGTCTTCCTAGACATTGCTAACATACTAATTTTTATGGACATTAGCTCAAAAAGCATGAAAACTTACTCCACTTTCTAGCTTTTTCAATGGAATAATATTTTTATTACATGGGATTCTGCACCATTTAACAGAAGTGAAGCACATTTTATGATTTACATAGCGCTAACAAACTGTGTTCACTGTTTCATGCAGTTTATTTTCAATCTTCTCTGCAATTTAAATATTATTATTATTATGACTATTGAAATTTAAAGTTATGTCTGATGGCAGCTGGAAGCATAGGTACTCATGGTTTCTGAATTTCAGAAAAGTTTACAGGGTCCAGACCTCATACCTGTCTCATGCATATGCAGCAGATCAGTCAGATTTAGAACCATAATGCTGCATTACTCTACCAGCTAAAGAGCTGTTAATGTTCTGTATCTTTCTACACACACATATTGCAATTGAAGGTGGTGAAATAGTCTATTAAATGGATAAAATTTATGAAAAAAACCTGTCACAAAGAATGAAGTGTTTGATTTTTCAACTTGAACTTGCTTGCAAGCTGGAATCCAAATTATTATTGATTGCTGATTTGTAAAATAAATTTAGTGAAATTTTAAATCAATTATAATCACAATAGAAAGCTACAATATAGTAGTACTTCAGAATAAGCAATCTTTATTTTCTCTATTTTTATTAAAATGAATTAAGAAAAGATTACCTTTTTTTAGAAATAGCGCAACTCATGTTGATCATAATAAACGCATATGTAGCAACAGAAGAAATATGGCAGAATAAAACTGGAGTGGACTAAAACCAGTCAATTTTTAACTTTTTAAAAAAATATGGCAAGGGTTAATAAAGTTTGTAAATAAGTACATGGCATATTTTAAAAACATATTATAGTACAATGCATGGACATTCTGTAAAGGTGTTGGTGTAAAGTTTTGAAGAAAGTTACCATTGTGATAATTTTTTCTGGCGTCCTGAATATCTTCCTTTCTGAATAATACAAGTAACTTATTTTTAATGGTTTATACCAATAAATGGGAAGCAATGCAATTTTTACATTAGCCAAATTGAAATGAATTAAAAAATTACTAGATTTCATTAATTCATTGCACTCATATAGGTAGAGTCACAGCAGATGTGCTCACAAGAACAGAAGATCTCAGATTATTAGATACATTAATAAATATTATTCCACTTCATTTAAGTAGGATATCATTCTACACAAAAAATTTTTTTCTTCGCAAGAGAGGAGACTTTTGAACACGATATAAAAGCTGTACATTAATCTGCAGTCAAATCTGGTAGTTTAATTCATTATTTGGAGAAATTTATAAATTACAAAAACATTCCTCTCTCACCCCACCCCCCTTAACACAATATTGAAATTTGATTTATTTAGAGTACATAATTAGCAAGATGTAGATTGAAGCCTGATATGGGGTATAAATTAAATTCCTATGAATGTAAAGATTTTACAGAAGCATTTGCAAACTAACAAGCCTGCCATTTTACAATAATACACGCAAAATTTCCCCCTTGTCTCTTACATCCTTTAGATAAAAGTAATTTTAAAACACCAGGTCAACGGAATATCTGACAACGTAATTAAAAAAATAAAGGAAGAAACCTAAGAACAATCATAGAAAGCAGTTTAGCATTTTTTTGATCTGCATAACATTTAATACCTACAGTTCATTTTCACAGAGAATTTGGGAAAGAACTAACAATTCCTGCTGTAGGATAGAGATAAATTTTAGGTGGAGAAACTTTCACTGATTTAATGACTACCGTTGTTCACTGGCCAAGAAAACAGTTGGAGACAGTCTTACAGGACTATAATATCCTCTGTATCTGATCGATGGTATAACCAGAATAACCTTAGTCACAGCAGGAAAGACACTGAACAAATTGTCAGTGTGATTTACATACAAGTTGCCAACAGCATCTGGGTTGCTGTGCAGAAGAATGATGGACAGCAGATGTTTCTAGAAATGTTCCCATCTGCCTTATTGGAATATATGTTCCTTGTGAAGCAGTAGGTTTCAATGGCTACAAGAGATCACCCTGCTCCGATTTTTCAACTTTGACCCTCCTTCTTATAAAATCGGTCCCAAAGTATAACATAAACAACGTACAATTACTTGCTGAATTACTATTAAGGAATGATCGTCTTACTACTTCTTCAAAGTGGCCAGTTGTGACAATGTTACTTTCAGGGATCTAAACCATACTTTCAAGTGTAAATGGGGACCTTTTAAACAAATCCCACTTAAACTAATAAATACATAGCAAGTAGCTAATTAGTATTCCTAATTCTAAAATATCTTTAAGGAAAACACAGAAAAAATCATTTTCATGGTCCCCCATTTTCCTTTCTTCAGAAGACTATCCTTTTCTCAAAATTAACTGTTCTATGTAATACAAATATATAACTATTAGTGGAACATATTAAAATTCTCACTGTGTATTTTATATATACACATATATATATACACTTAGTAATGAATACGTATGTGTGTGAATCTATACACATATACATACACATATATATGCATACACATACATATGTATGCACATATACACAGAAAGAATTCAGATCGCAAAAACTGTGTTGTTATCATAGCTCCTACTTGGCAGTCACGGACTTCATGGTAATAAATACATCATGGAGAAAAAAGTGCCATCTATCGCCATATTTTTGCAATATGGACCATTATATCTTTATTGCAGTCCTAATTTTTGCTTAAAGTTTCTCTAAGTTATTAATATTCCATACTGCCATGTATCAGATCTATAGCTTTCTTGTATATATTTTATTATTTTGTATGTATATAAAAAATGAAGAAGTTATGTGATAACAATACTGTAGTATTCAAGTAAGAAACAGCTGAAATCAAGCATTTATGAAAATAATTTTCTGAAGATAACTCTATAGAACTAAATAGATTATATGGGTTTTTTTGCAACAAAGTTTATACTGAAAACTCCCATCACCAGTTCCTGCCCATTCAGTTCTGGTTACAAAGAGGTTGTGAAGCCCTTTCCTTAAAGTGCTGGTAAGCTGTTAAAAACAAAGAGGAAAGGGGGAGAGTGGTAGGTTATTGAAAGCTACTGCAGTATAAAACCTAAATATTTTCAGTGGGAGGACCTGTAATGGAAGTAAAAGATGAAAAAAGTGTACAAACACCACAAAAGCTGGTTATGGCTAATTGTCACTAATTAAAAAATAGAATTTATATTGGTAATATGATTCAAAAATTCCATAGATTATGCTAAAATAAGAACATCTCTCTAATATGTCATTCTTCTTCACAGCAGGTTTTTTTCTTAGCATAGTTTTGTTGCTTGCAGTAGAAGTACAAATTTAAGACCACCTTCCTTATTCATAGCACAAGAATAATATTAAATATTTTATCTTTGAGAAAGAAGTTTGCATGAATGATTTTTATGAAGACAACAGAGAGTAAAGGCCACTTTTCCATGAAGTAATACCGATGTCTACTATGCTACTTTTAGATGATGATTGTAAAATAAAGAGTTTCAGATAAAGGAATGTTAATGTAAAACAGAGCTGTCAGTTTATTAAGGAGGATTAAGGGGGTTACGCTTTCTGCCTCCCCTCATACAGTGCTAGCTAAGTCATGATGGTCATGAACAAAATAAGTCAAAATATTGCTTCTCACATGTCAGAAATTTAATAATAAGTAATAATTGGCAACCAAGATCACAAGACAAATGCTTTAATTTCAGAACACAAAGAGGTTCCTGAGTAATTTGTTTGTTAGCTGGCTGGCAAATAATAATGTACCTAGCAAAGTCAAAGAATAACATAATGTCACATGCATTGGAAAATGCAATATAAAGGCATGTAGTAAATGACACTGTTATTTACAAAATCTAATCCTGCATTGCAAAACACACATCAACGGTATGATTAATACATATTAAAAAAACCCCAAACAACTTAAAATTATTGAATAGTTTACTTGGAAGGAGTAAACAATTTTCAGTTTTCCCCATTGTCTTTTAACACAATTGGTGACAGAACCCTGGCACAGGCTGCCCAGGGAGGTTGTAGAGTATCCTTCTCTGGAGATATTCAAGACCCATCTGGACGCCTATCTGTGCAATATGAGCTAGGGAGCCTGCTTTGGCAGGGGGGTTGGACCCGATGATCTCTCGAGGTCCCTTCCAACCCCTACGATTCTGTGATTCTGTGATTCCCATTTCTGTCTTCATGAACACAGACCTCAGTGTGAGTATACAGGTACAGCACTTCAGCAGCACAAACTGCTCTGTACTGGCTCTGGCTGGGTTGGAATCAAGTTTTGTCACAGCAGCCCATATGGTGCTGTGCTTTGTATTTGTGGCTAAAATAGCCTTGTAACTGTCCTGGTCCCAGCCCGGACAGAGCTAACCTCCCCAAGCAACCAGCACAGCTGAGCTGAGTCAGCCCCGGCTGTTTCCACACCACCTAGCATCACTCCCTCATAAGAGGGGCTGATGGGGTGGGGTGCTCCTTCGCAGCTCTGGGACAGTTTGAGTGTGGCCAGGATGTCAGGTCAGTCCTCACTTCAGTGCAGTGCTCCATGTAATGGTCTTGTTGGGTCGGTAAAGGGATCTTAGTTTAACACCGTGTGTGTTTACTTTGTCCCTGGCTTTTGTTTTTGTGGTGTTGTCTGTAACCTGTCCTTATCCCGAATGGGGTGGGGGTGCTCTGTCTCTTTCTCCTTCTCCTGGGAAGGGGTGAGAGAGCAGCATGTCTTGCTCAGCTGCTGCTTGGGGCTGAACCACCACAGTAAGACACCAGTGTTTTGGCCCAAAACAGCTTTCAGCCTCATCTGACTGTCCCCAGAAAGCAGAGTGGGATGCAAGAGCCTGGGACTGGCTGACAGGATGATCCAAGCCATATGAGGACATTGTGCTCAGCAGCAAGAGATTAGGGAAAGGGGGAGGAAGGAGGGACACTCACAGCTATGCTGCTTTCCCAAGCAACAATTATGGGTGCTGAGGCCTGCTTCCCAGGAAGTGGCTGGATGTTTCCCTGCTGATGGGCAAAGAATAAATTCCTTATTTTCCTTTGTTTGCCAACACAGCTTTTGCTTTCTTTATTAAACTGTCATTGTCTCAATACATGAGGCCTATCACCTTCCTTTAATTCTTTTAGCCATCCCACAGGAGACAGGAGTGAGCAAGAGGCTGGATGGGTTTTGGGCCACTGACCAGGATCAACTCACTAAAAACTCATATTTGAATCAGAAAAAAATAGAACTTATTTTTTTATCCCTCTGGTAGTTTTCAGCTGCACATTTTATGGGGTTTGTCTATTAAATACAAAATTATAAATATCACCTAACAATTTATCCATAAGATTATATGAAATTACTCTTTAAAGAACTCATCTACATAAAAGCAATAACCTATGTCTGTGCACTAAAATGAAAAAAGAGTTTGCCTAATAGTATAGAAAAAAAAAATTGTGTATGTTTCACATTTCCAAGGGTCCCCAAAGATTTACATTCAATATTGATCAAATATCGAGCCTAAAAGAAAATGGAAGTCACTTAATTTTATAGTACAACTGGTCTGGCAATCAGTATCCTCAGCTATAAATTGGATCCTACCCTTGCAGATGATGGAAAAATGGAGATAAGTGAGTGATGTGACTATACTAGGGATCCCTATAACTGGTTCTGGTTGCAAATGGTCTTCCTCGGCCTTAACTGCTGAACATGACTGATAAACAAACATCTCAACTTCCATTGCTTTTTGTGTTTCCTCTTGCTCTGCTTGATAGGAAACCTGATTGGAATTGTTACTGGAACTAATCAATATGTCAACACTCTCCCTTTGGCAAACCATGTTTCAGTAAATGGAGCCAGCTCCTTGGTTAGAAAAATTACAGGGCAGCAGAGGAGCCCTTAAAGCAATAGCTCTCTTCTGCTAACTCTGAATTAGCTTCTTTCCAAGCTGTTTCTGTAGACAAGGCTGAAAAAAGCTGCAAAGAACCAAAAGGCTTGATGTATGAACTGAAAATACCAACCTGGCATAGGTCCATATAAAACATTAATAATATTAATCGGAATTTATTAACAGAATCTGCAGTTTTTCAGAATATATTCAGGTGATATGAATAAAGATATAAAATAGAGCACATAAGGCAGAGAAGAATGTAAAGATCTGCCAAATCCATTAAACTGCTGAGGTAAAGACACATTAATTGCATCCTGATATCCCTTTCTCTCTCAAAAATATAATGTTGACTTTCAGCTTTTTAAATAACAGCTAAAATAAATCCCTAGTGACTTTTGAACATGTGGAATAGAAACATTTCCGACATTTCAATTTACAGATGAAGTAAACTATAACGCACAAAATGTTTTAAAGTATTGTTAAATTGTTCATTTACCTCCATTTGCTGAAAAAAAAAAATAATTAAATGACAAATGAGCATTTAAAATTATTAGGTCAAAAAGTGTAATTTCCTAGATTGTATTTTACATGCGGTTTTAAGATCTGTCATGCCTTAGTTATTAGTGACCTATCCAACAGACCGAAGAATGAGATGACTGAGGTGGGTATGGGAAGATGCATATCTGCATATGTGTATACACATTTTATATATATATATAATTAGAGGTCCTCTGAACACTACATTGAACAGTGCAAGGAGATTTATTTATTTTTATTTACAATCAGTCTATCTCGAGTTTGATAGGCGAGTTTGAAACTAAAGACAAGTACATTGTTTATTTACATGTCAATCCAAAACAGGGATAAGGGAGCAGAAATAAATCATCTTTCAGGAAGTATAACATTAATAGTGACATTGGATATTAATTATATAAACATGGCAGATGATAGATTAAAAAAATTATGTGTACAGAGTATGGCTAAACCCCACAAAGATTTCAACCCCTCTACCAAATCTCACTGTCAAATGTCAGTTTTTCGACACAATGAAAAAATAACATTTCTCACTATCTGGAAGTAGATAACTAATTCATAATGCTACAGATTTTTCAGTATGTAGATTTGAGCTACATACTGTCTTAAACTATTTTAGGTTGGATTTGCTTTTGCAAAATCATCTCTGAGATACACTCTTGACTTATTCAAATAAGTTTGCATTAAGCACCTAAGATGGGAACACAGTGGTAGTATTCAGACTACATGCTGGAAAGTACTTAAAATTACTATTAAAAAAAGGGTATTAATCATTAATGTTCTTCAAATTTTTAGAGTCTTCCTCTTTTATCGGATCACACATTGTGAAAACATGTTCTAAATTCTTTTTTTACATTGCCCCTATGAAAAAGCTTCTGCCATCAGTCAATGTCTCTACAGCTTTTCTTCCTACAGTGTTGGTCATCTTCCAAGTTCAAATACTGAAACAGTCTCTTTTCTAGCCTTAGTGTTATTTTGAACTGGTATGAGTAGGATACAGTGCTGCTCTGCGAATTTCATTTTCCTAATTGATTACTTTTAGGGTTTTTCCATTCCATTATATTCTCCTGTAACTCCTTTTATTCCTGACAAAGATTGCAAATTATTTGCATTCCCATTTGCAGGATTTGTCAATTAACCCTGAGAATTTTTTTCTGATGTCAGAGGTGAGGTTTCCATACTGAATTTTGGTAATTAATCTGAATCAGTGCCTTATTCGTCTGCAGCTGGATTTAATACACATGTCTGTATAAAAGCCAGAATGAATTTCCCAATAAGAAATATATCATTCACTTCAAAAAACCAGTATTTTGATAGGCATTGACTTCGGGTTGTGAGAAACTGTGGTGTTCATCACTTCCTGTTTTTTTTGTTTGCCCTAATAAACTGTTTTTATATCAAACTATGAGGTTTCTCACTTTTACTCTTTTGATTCTCTCCCCCATCCTGTTGGGGTGGGGGTATGGGTGTTAGCGAGTGGCTGTGCAGTGCTTAAGCTGTCAGCCAGGGCTAAACCATGACACTTTCCTATTAATATATATGCTTGCACTATTAAAGAGGAGTAGCATGAAGTGTTCACCCACAAAAGAGTAATCATTCAGTCATTCCTTACCTATGAGTAAACATATTGTCTTATTTACTATTAAAATATGATTTTGCATGTCAGTGTTTACCATATGACCCAACACATTTGATCTGAAAAAGAAGTAACAGATGTATTACAAAACTTAGGAATTTACTTCATTTTTGAAAGTTCGCATATGGTCAACTGCTTCCATGGAGATTCATCAATGAACATTAATCAAGTGATACATATTATCAATCCATTCTAAAGCAACAAATTAAACAAATGGCAAAATGTATCTGTTATAGCTACAAAATATAGAAGATATAAATGGTCTCCGGGATGTCTCCCATTCCTTACAGGTTCGGGAAATTGATGTTCTGTATGTAGAAATTTTTTGGAGGATTTTGTGTTCATTCAGAGTTTTTTTACAACATATGATGTATATAAGACAGTTAACAACTTCCACTGGCTCTCACTCACAGCTGCCTACCCTTTCTCCATATTATCTACTCATTTTTTTCAGTTAAAAGTTTCTGAGAGACCTCGCTGTCAAACTAATCAGTGAAAAAATAATTGAGATGGCCCAACATGTTGATATATAATCATGTGAGTTTAGATCACCTAAAATGTCTGGCAAATGCGTATTATCCTACCCTAGTATATATTGTTGTGCTATCATAGAAAGTCATCTCCATTAACTGTAAGAGCAAGGGGGTTGACTTCAAAGTCATCAACTGGCAGAAACATTGACTTTAAGACTTTATGGAACTACTGCATGTCATCAAATAGACATTTAATAATATATTTATTTCAATAATTTCTATCCATGTGTCAAGTAGTATGCTGAAGAAATGAGTTTCAAAGATAAACAATATACAAATTATTTTTCCATTCTTTAACGCTGTTTTTCAGTAACTTTTCACTAGAAACATATCCAGTAGTTTGGAATATTCCTAGATACCAAATGCAAAAGTTAAGTGCAAGATTGTACTAGTGTTGCCTAGGCTAGATTTAATTTTCTTCACAGTATCTCATATGGTACTATATTTTGGATTTGTGACCAAAACAATGTTGATGTTTTAGTCTATTGCTGAACAGTGCTTGCACAGAATCAACACCTTTTTGTTTTCCTAGACTGCCCTGCTATCAAGTAGGCTTGGGATCCACAAGATGTTGGGAGGGGACACAACTAGGATACCTGACCCCAGCAGACTAAAATGATATCCCACAACGTGAGCTGTTTCACTCAGCACTAAAAGGTGAGGAAAGAAGGAAGAAGCGGGGATGTTTTGAGTTAAAGCATTTGTCTCCTCAGGTAGCTGTTACATGTGGTGAAGTTCTGCTTTCCTGGAGATCACTGAACACCTGCTTGCCAATGGAAAGTAGTGAATTAATTCCTCATTTTGCTTTGCATTATGCACAGCTTTTTTTTTTTTTTCATTGTCATTCTTTATCTCATCCAATGAGCTTTCTCACTTTTATTTTTCCAATTCTCTTCCCCATCCCACTGTAAAGGCAGTGAGCAAGCAACTGTGTGGGACTTAGATGCCTACCAGCATGAAACCACAAAGATGAAAGCATGTAGAATTTCTTTTCCTCCTTATTATAAACGTTTTCTTTATACATAATCCATATTTTTGTTCCTGTGGGTTAAACACATTCCCTTTTCTCCATGCAGCACAGTACACCAGACTATTCTTGCCTTTCTACAAGATGGCTTCATTCATTTAAAATCTTCTCACTCTGTTCCTGACCAAGTCTTCAAATAATAACTCAGATTATGTCATGCTTTCCTCAGTTTCCATAATTTCTAACTTTTTGGTTGTTTTCCACTATATCTACCAATGTATTTGTATCCTTTGTTGGAATTTGGATGTCACAAATGCATATCTCATTCTTCCAGAAGAATAATTTATTGACTTTCTCAAACTTGAAATCTAATTCTAACAAGATAAAGTCATCTTTGCTGAATAAAATTACCTCTTATGTCAGTGTATCTTTTAATCCATGAAGAGATAGGTTCATGAATAATTTGATAATTAATCTAAAATTGCTTCTATTTTTCCCGATTTTTTTAAAAAATTTAATTTTAAAAAATGTAGATTGTTCCACGACATTTTTTTTTTAAATAGCATGCAATTTAATTTTTTTTTTAACTGCAGTGCACCTACATTGCAATGACTGGAATCACAGTTTGTGAAATGTCACAGTTTCACATTAGCAGAAGGTTGAAGTATTTCTAGTGGCTTATCATCATTCTATTTTCTGCGTACTTAATGATTTTTAACATATAGTGTATTAATTACATTATAATCTAATAACAAGAAATTAGCCATGATTACAGAAGTCAAGACAACAGTCTTTAAAATATATGGCACAGTATGCTTATAACCACCATATTGAAAAGCCATTCTCTACTGAACATCGATATTCATAGGTTAATTATCACAATAGTATTTATTCAATACATATAACATAAATGGTACCTTTTCTACCCCTCTGATTCTTATCATAAGCTTCATTGTGTCTCAAAGACTTAAAAGATAATTCATGTTTCATTTTAATGTGCATGAAGAACTCATGGCATTCTTGAGTTAAAAGTTGCAGATATTTGCAGATATTTACTATGAAGTATACTTTACATATGTAATGCAGCAAGCATGAATGTCAAAGGTATTTGTAGTACTCACGCCCATTTTACTTTAAAAAGGGTGATTTTTTAAAAAAATAAAATAATTGCAAGGCATGTAATTTGTTTTTAATTAGAAATGTTCACATTTAATGTTCACATGTTGTGGGTTATTCTTTTAAAGTACATGTTAAATCTTTCACAGGTCTTATCTGGGTTTGTATTAAATCATTTAGGAAGGTAAAAATTCATAGCTGTAATAGAAGTAGTATAGTAATTCCAGTTTTTCTTTGGTATGTTGTATACATCTTCCCTGTAGATGTAATCCATTTCCCAACCATTTGTTTTTCCAGATTTTCCCTTTTCCTTGGCTGATAATGTCACTAGAGAAATTATAATAACACATTGATAGTTATTTTCGCAAAGCATTGTACATTGTTTTATGTAATTAAAAGAATGTTTAACTTGCTTTTGAGCAAGATTATTTTAAAACAAGCCCTTAGCTAGTGTCTGTTAAAGTAATTCCTGTACATGACCTTATCAAAACATGTTTACATGTCATATTATTGTTACATGCTTTATTTTAAAAGACCATATCAAATCTTACAGATCATTGAACTAGGGGGGAAAAGAAACATTTGTCAACAAGGAATGCATGACAGCGAAATCTGAAAACATATACAAAAGAGATATTTTGCTTTCTGAGAACCCATATGATTAGAAGGCAATATCTTGTGATAGATGTTTGTGCTTCTCTGCTTCTCACCAGAAAGTTTTTCAAAACAATAGTTAATAATAAGGTATATATCTGTCCTGTCTCTTGTAATGTTTTGCCTTGTGCAACTAATCTGGCTGCCTTCTGTGATATGTTTTCTAAAAGATGCACTATGTAGATGTTAGAGGGAATGAAGAACATCAGGGTTCCATCAAGTTGGCTTGACATAAACTTCTCCAATGCAGAAATTCGACCATTTCATTAGCAGCCATGAGACTGTAACAGGTATCATTAAGTTCTGCTGAGCTAATAAACTGCCAACTGAGAGAGCCAGGTTTGGCAAGTGGTGCATTTTGCTGATACCTCAATTGAAGAAGTACAAATAGTGCAGTAGATTATCAATTCTCAGTAAACATTTTAATGACCACATTCTTGCTGAGAAGAGAGGATTCAGAGAAAAATGAGTAGCCACTCTTCAAGTAAACAGATGAACTCCACTAGTAGACACTGAAAGCATTATTTTTTCTTAAATATGCTAGATGTAAACCTTTTGAGTATCAAGACTCATTAAATCAACCGAAAATGAGACATCTCATATGAACTGACCTTTAAATCATTACACCAGTTAT